>JAWZYV010009298.1:0-249870 GCA_038373885.1 Cheiracanthium punctorium | reverse complement strand
CAAATTGGCAATTATACCATGTTGTGCACTACAACATGATTTGACAAGGTTTGATAACGTGATACTACTCAAGTTTTTAACAAGTAATGTATCTAAGATCTAACGCAAATTACTCACCTGCAACACCAGATTGTTTCCTAATAGATACCTTACCAATGGAAAATACCATTTTCTAATAGGTTATATTTGAATTTTAGGGGGGCAATTGTCCTTCATGTCATTAGTAAATTACGCTTATGTGATTGAGTGTCCAGTTAACAGAGTACCGAATACTGAGCAGTTATGCAATGTAAAAAGGATTATACACTTGCTAATGAAGAATTTTTCTTCTTTTGAAATGAGGACATAGAATAACGTAATTGTCTCTTTAAGGTAACATAAATTTAGCAGAACCGTAACATTAAAAAAATCTGGAGTGACTCCACTCGACTTTCCAAACACTTACGATTAAGATCATGACCAAGCATTTAAATAAATTTTAATCGATGAATAATTCAAACATATATACAAAATTGAAACTCAATCGAATGCACCGTTTAAACGCTTGCGCACTTTCAAGAATTTCTCCCCATATGCCATTATGCCATAATATAAAAGAAATTTTTTCGTAGCCCTGTAGAAAAACTATAAGTCTTATACACACCAAAATCAATACCGGTCTTAATATGGTTATTTATAACATACATACCCAATTTCAGCTCAATCGAAGGTACCGTTTAAACGCTAGCGCACTTTCAAGAATTTCCCCCCATAGGCCAGAATGTAAAAGAAATCTTTGTCGTAGCCCTGTAGGAGAACTATTAGTCCTATACACACCAAAATCAATACCGGTCTTGCGACGGTGGTTCATAAGATATATACCCAATTTGAGTTCAATCGAATCTACTGTTTAACCGCTAGCGCACTTTCAAGAAATTCCCTCCATAGGCCATAATGTAAGAGAAATCTTTGTCGTAGCCCTCTAGAAACACTATAAGTCCGATACACACCAAAATCAATACCGGTCTTGCGACAAGGGTTTATAACATATATACCCAATTTTAGTTCAATCGAATCTACTGTTTAAACGCTAGCGCACTTTCAAGAAATTCCCCCCATAGGCCATAATGTAAAAGAAATCTTTGGTGTAGCCCTGTAGGAAAACTATAAGTCCTATACACATTAAAATCAATACCGTTCTTGCGACGGTGGTTTATGACATATATATCCAATTTGAGCTCAATCGAATGCTCCGTTCAGGAGCTATCGCGTTCACTCACATACACACAAACACACACACACATACATACATACATCTCGTAAAAATAGCATAAATGGATTCAGAAGCCCTCAAAATGTGTCAAAACACCAAAATCTCGAAGTCGAATTTTTGCATGATTACAATACTTTCCTTACATGGTACATGTTCGGAAAGTAAAAAAACCAAACAACATCAAATTGAAAAAATGATTCTAAAAAGTGTATTAAATTTGTGCATACATAGGATAAAATAGTATTATTTTTAAATTTTATTTTATTTGTCTGATAAAATGTATTCAGATTGACACATTATTTATAAATTTGATCATTAAAACTTCTTACTTTTAAACAGGGCTGTACCCAGAAAAAAATTTCGGGGGTGGGGTGGGGAGCAAGAGGTGAAAAAGGCTAAATTTTTCACTAAATGGCTTCATTATTATTGTTTTGTTAACAAAATTTTAAATTTTGAGGGGGGACCAGACTCCCTGGTCCCCTTCCCTGGGTACGGCCTTGCTCTTAAATATGGTTACATCACATTTTGCATAGATACAGTGGCGCACACAAGGGGGGGGGGGTCCGGAACTCTCCCCATTGGCTTTGCTCATTACTTATTTGATATTTAAAATGTATAAAAATGAACAAGTAAACATTTATTGTAATAAAAATTAAAAAACATTTATCGCCGGGTGACCATGTCTGTGTTCGTTGAATTAAATACTTTTTTTTTGTTTCTGAATTAAGAAAGGATGTATGTTAAACCAAAACCCACATTCATTTTTTATGGTATGTTTCTTAAAATGTGAAATATATTGAATTAAAAATATGGATTTTTTCCCCCTATATGTTTTTATTCGTATGATTTTTGAGACAGTGTATGTTGTTTTCAATCAAAAGGATAATATTTCACACATTTTTATTATTTTCACTTTACAAATCTTAACATTGATTTTATTTATTTGAAAATTGGATTGTTGTGTTTCTGTTAATGATGTAAAACTGCACATAAAACAGAAATAAAGAGTTTTATCAGTCCCATTTCTTGTAAAATAAATTGAACAGAAAAACTTACATTTCATAATGTTCTCAGAACATTAAATCCCGGAATTAATTTGATAATAGAAAGATTGTGTAATATTGTGGGAAAGTTCTGAGCGAAAGTATGTGAGCAGAAGAGTAACCTTTATGTTAAAAATTAAAAATATGTGGTTTTTTTTTTCTTTTTCGGTTTATGGGAATGGGTTCCCCCCCCCCTCATAGTTATACATTACTAAACTTAACAGAGACTGTAAAAGTTGGAACTCCCTTCCCCCTCAGCAAAAAATCCTGTGTGCACCCCTACATAGGTATATTCTTTCATGTGAAGTACAGTAGAGAGCCAGAAATCCGCACAGCTTGGGACCAAGGCTTGTGCGGATTTTAGGATTTTGCAGATTTCAGGCCATAAAAGGTAAATCCTATTACATTTCAGACTTAAGAAAAGGAGAATACAATTACAATGAAATAAAAACACAGTAAAAAGTATTTCATTTATATTTTTACTTTAAATACAAAAGCATAGGATAAAAAAGAAATTACATGAAGACTAGCAAAGCAAATGGTTTCAAAATTTCCTTTCTCTAATTTTGAAAACATGTTCTATGGTGATTTGTTTAAAAATATTTTTTTCCTACTTTGTTTGTTTGTTTCTTTTATTTATTTAATTTTGCAAATTGTATAACTACTTAAATATGCAGTTAAAACAATAACTGTTTAAACTGCATATTTTCATCTGAATATTTAAACAGAATTATGATTAATTTTTGTTTTGTTATAGAACTTAACTGTTGTAAAAATTTAGGGTATTCTTAACTTTAAACTTTTATCAAATGGATTTTATTACTATTTTTACCCAAGTTTTAGATCATCATCAGAATCGTATTTATCTGGATTCAAGAAACTTTTCAACAATTTCTTCATTGGTGGAATACTGCGAATTTCATTATTAATATCAGAGAAGGTGTGCGGATTTCGGACGTTTGCGGATTTTAGGTCGGCGGATTTTTGGCGTTCAACTGTATTTCAAAACTTTTGCAATAATATGTATTTAGACTGTCAGTAACTAATTGAGAGTTAGTTTTGGATAACTAGTGAAATTAGACTCACTGCTGTACTTGATCAAGCTTAGAAAATTATTTAAAACATAATTGTTAGAATCTTTATTTTAAAAGCTTTTTCTAAGATGCAAAACTAGCAGCACCAAGTGATTTTCAGAATGTATAATAAAATCTTGATATGACAGTTTTACCAATATTTTAGATTAACACATAAAATATTTCTAATCAAAGAAAAAAATGTATAGTGCAAATTCAGTCATCATGCAATTTCACTTAACGAATTATTCAGATATGTTATTCAATTATTAAAAAATCTGGAGTGACTCCACTCGACTTTCCGAACACTTACGATTAAGATCATTACCAAGCACTTAAATAAATTTCAATCGATGAATCATTCAAACATATATACCAAATTGAAACTCAATCGAATGCACCGTTTAATCGCTTGCGCACTTTCAAGAATTTCTCCCCATATGCCATTATGCCATAACATAAAAGAAAGTTTTGTCGTAGCCCTTTAGGAGAACTATAAGTCCTATACACACCAAAATCAATACCGGTCTTGCAACGGTGGTTTATAACATGTATACCCAATTTGAGCTCAATCCAATCTACCGTTTAAACGCTAGCGCACTTTCAAGAAATTCCCCCCATAGGCCAGAATGTAAAAGAAATCTTTGTCGTAGCCCTGTAGAAAAACTATAAGTCCTATACACACCAAAATCAATACCGGTCTTGCAACGGTGGTTTATAACATATATACCCAATTTGAGCTCAATCGAATCTACCGTTTAAACGCTAGCGCACTTTCAAGAAATTCCCCCCATAGGCCAGAATGTAAAAGAAATCTTGGTCGTAGCCCTGTAGAAAAACTATAAGTCCTATACACACACAAATCAATACCGGTCTTGCGACGGTGGTTTATGACATATATATCCAATTTGAGCTCAATCGAATGCTCCGTTCAGGAGCTATCGTGTTCACTCACACACACACACACACATACACACACACACATACATACATACATCTCGTAAAAATAGCATGAATGGATTCAGAAGCCCTCAAAACGTGTAAAAACACCCAAATTTCGAAGTCGAATTTTTTCATGATTACAATACTTTCCTTACATGGTACATGTTCGGAAAGTAAAAATAACAGCTGTACACAACCATTCAATATAGCTGACACTGAGATGGAAGTCTTCTATAAACCAGCCTTCGAAAATGAAAAGGTGAAGTCAACGTTGATGATTCAGACCCAGAGAAAAATTTTACATTTTGGAAATGTTTTAATGAAGTAGTAAACCCTTACTAGACATTTTCAGCTTCTACAAAGCATTACTTTGTTTTTAATAATAGAAGAAAAAAAAATCTATCTTTGTGCAGCAAAAATGATTAAAAAAAACTAACAGTCCTCATTTGTCTGGTGGTAATGTAATAGAATAAGCATTCCAATTTTGTCCAAAATTTGTAAGAAATTTTTGTGTGCACCCTCTTGCAGTAGCTCTGTTTACTTTGAATCAGCCTGCATTTATTATAATAATAAAAGAAATCACATGCAATTTCAAAATATAGAACAATTGCTATTTTTACATCATAAATGCTATTGATGAAATTTCATTATTAAAATATTTTTTCAAAAGCATTTCAGTAAACTTTTTTCCCTATTATTTCTTTGCGAAAGATGAATATTTTCCTACAGCTTTTAAAGTGATTTACTTTTATTTTTTATTCTGGAATGTATTATACATTGTGTCCCCAAAAGATGGTAACACAGCTTAATTCATTATCTAATAGAGATAAGGGGACAATGTAAGTTAGAAATTTTTTTTTTCAAAATGAGGTTAGTAAAAAGGCTGCTTTAAGAAAAAATTCCTTTCGTAAATTTTCAAGCAGTTACATTTTATTAATTTGTATATTACCCCGTAAAAAATTCCCAGTAAGTAAAATGTACCCCGTATAGTAATGAGGTGATGTACAAAATTCGAAAACTATTTCCTAAAAATTGTCAGCGATATAAAGATAAATATAGGCTGACTTAAACCACTTTTCAATGGCTATTGAAAGGAAAAAATCAGGTTGGATGGTCGCGTTTTAGGGGTCGTACAGAAATTACGAAAGAAAACACCCGTTTGCTCTCTAGCAATGAATGTTCACATTGAAATTTATGCATAGCAGATGACCATCTTTGTTATAAGATATCTCTGAGAAGTTTTAGGATGAAAGGCTGAAAATTTGTACGCCACCTAATAAATGTATGGGGCAGATTTTAGTAATTGGGAATTTTTCCGTACGGGGGTGGTATGCAAATTTAAAGTGTAGCTTTTTGAAAATTAAGAGGCATCTGTTCTTAACGTAGTCTTATTTCTGACCTTATTTTGAACATTTTTTTCAATTTATTCTGCCCACTTATTTCTAATAGATAAAATAATTAAGGTGCGTTACCACCTTTTGGGGACACCCTGTATATTAACATTTTATGAATTAAAATCAGTTCTAATGTTTGAGAAAATTATTTTAATGAGGTTTAAAAAAATGCTGAAATTCTTACGACTATTTGGTATTAGCCGAGTACTCGGTCAAAGTTTGGCCGAATACCGAGTATTCAGTACATCTAGCTTATACAGTGATAATATTTAACCATGTAAACCGATTTTCAAAATTCTTAATTTTTTTTTTTATTGGAAAGGGGATAGCTCAGAGGTGGTCACGTTCTGATGATATTATTCGAAAATAGGATAAAACTGTTTTTTTAAACCATTGCTTAAAGGGTTGCCTGAAACATGCTTTTCGTAATATGCAAAAAGTCACCAAGGTTGGGCAGTGGGCAGTTTTTTTTTGCCAAGTTTGGCGTCAAAAAATAAGTTCAGAAAACCGAACCCAGCTTGACGATATCTTTTATTTTTGGCGAAAGATTGTCAAACCCCACTACTATTTCACTTTGGGGATAACAATATATATTGGATACTTGTGCAAAAATGACAGTTAAATTTGTCCATTCTTTATGCACATTTCTCTTATTATTCATATTTACACTTTGACTTAAGACTTTTGCGCGCTAGAGCACATATACAGGGTGTCAGAAAAAGGGTTGTAACAGGATTTAGTTCTTTATCTATTAAGAGATAAATAGGCAATGTAAATTGAAAAAAAATTTCAAAATAAGGTCGGAAATAAAATACTCATTGAGAAAAAATTCCTCTCGTTCATTTAAAGAAATTACACTTTTTACTTTCCGAACATGTACCATGTAAGGAAAGTATTGTAATCATGAAAAAATTCGAATTCGAGATTTTGGTGTATTTACACGTTTTGGGGTCTTCTGAATTCATTTATGCTATTTTTACGAGATGTGTGTATGTATGTGTGTATGTGTGTGTGTGTGTATGTGTGTTTGTGTGTATGTGAGTGAACACGATAGCTCCTGAACGGGGTATGTGATTGAGCTCAAATTGGGTATATATGTCATAAACCACCGTCGCAAGACCGGTATTGATTTTGGTGTGTATAGGACTTATAGTTTTTCTACAGGGCTACGAAAAAGATTTCTTTTACATTATGGCCTATGGGGAGAAATTCTTGAAAGTGCGCTAGCGTTTAAACGGTACATTCCATTGAGCTTAAATTTGGTAGATATATTTGAATTATTCATCGATTAAAATTTATTTAAGTGCTTGGTAATTGTCTTAATCGTAAGTGTTCGGAAAGTCGAGTGGAGTCACTCCAGACTTTTAAATTTGTATACGACCCCCGTACAAGAAAAATTCCCAATTTATAAAATCTGCCCCGTACACTCATGAGGTAGTGTGCAAAATTTGAGAATTGTATTCTGAAAAGTGCCGCTCCACCAGTGGCCGAGCGTGCTTATTGCGTTCTAAGCCGGGAGACGAAGGGTGTCTAGTTCTACCTCAAGCTGCGTCCTCGACCTAGCCGTTCGGAGTTTTCCGTGGTTTTCTCAGACTCAAATTATTTGAAGTGGACTAGCTTATGAACACTGGATTCCACTGAGATGAAATTTGGTAATTTTAAATCACCGTCTCACAAACTGCGTAGTTCTTCCCGAGTTTAGGACATACAGTTTTTTTTTTTTTTTTTTTTTTTTTTTTTTTTTTTTACAGGGATACCAAAACTTTTATCAACATTACGGTATATAAACTCGAATTATTGTAATTGCATTTTAGCATTGTTTAATTATTTTAAACTGGTTAAAAATTGATCAGGAATATAGGAATTCCGAGGAAGATATTCAAACACCATATTGTAATTTTTTCCTTTTTTTTTTGCTGCATTATTCAACGATTAAAATTTATTTAAATGCTTGGTGATGATCAAGTATTCGGAAAGTTGAGTGGAATCACTCAACTTTCAGTTTTTTAAGATTTGTATAATTTTCTTAATAACAACAACAGATTTTTGTATTTAAAACTAAGATAGTGAAATGAAATCTTGATAAAAAAAAAGAGTTAAATAACGTATATTTCTTTGGAAATAATTAAAAATTCCGATTTTAAATTATAAAAATTTTAATTTCTTTAAAATTTGGATTTTTAAAAAAGTTATTTAGTCTAAACGGTAACGTCCTATGTTTTATGAAAGTCCCCAAAACACAATAAAATGACTCAAATTACAAATCTCTAGGTCCAATAGGTCTCGGGTCATACCACCTTAAAGATTATTATATCATGGAAAATTTCTAATTTTTGAATAAGTAGGTAGTAGAAAATATTTGAAACTTCACAAGTTACATCTCAAAGGTCAGTGCAACAACCCTACAAAGAATTATTAAAACCTGCTACATCGGTGTGAAAATAATTCTTTTATTGACTGGTTCTATGTAAAATTATCCATAGTCCTCGTGAACAGATTTTGAAAAGCGAGTCTTGGGAGAAATAATTTGAAAGAGCATTAACTTCTTACAGGATTTTACCGAGCTGAGCTCGGGCAGGTAAAACGTTCCATTCTGGATTATTCCGAGTGTAGCTCGGGCAGTAGGAAATTGTTGATTTTTCACGTACTTTTTCTCGAATTATTTCGTTCCGATTTCAAACACTTTTATTTACTTTTCTGCCCACTAGAAAGTAGAACTATACACGATTTACGAAATCTTATATGAGAATAGTGTTATGTTTTAAAAATGTATCTATATCAAAATATGCATTGAAAAAAATTGACATTTTTTGACCCTCCAGCTCGAAAAAAAAAATGAACCGGCAAGGGGTTAAAAGTTTGCTACTGATGATACTCTATCAATGTACAGTAATTGACTTTTATTTAATTAGCTAAAATTTCGGTCTCGGATGACACGTTTTCGTGGTCAAACTTTAAAAAAAGAGCCCGAATTCAACCAAAAAACACGTTTAAAGTGGATGAATTTTTAAAAGTTCGGTATTACGATAGCGTTCTAAAAAGGAAAAACTCGGGCATTGTGAAATTATACCATACAGTTGTCCCTGTCAGATAAATTTCGCGCGGGTCGTGTGACACTTCCATGCATTTTGCTTTTACCTGAGTAGTATTTTGGAGTGCCTTGTTGGAAGTTTAAACCTCAGTTTCACTCCGTTTTTGGAATGCTAGAATATAAATATTACAATGCATGGTCCAAAATATCGCAATTTGTCATCTCCTTGGCGAGGTTTGGCGAAAGTCAGTCATTGTTCTTTCCATGCTTAAAATCTCGCCATTTGTCGTCGACCTTGGCGAGTTTCGACGAAATATCGTCACATTTGGCACCAAACATTATTTTGTATTTCGCATAACTCGCATAAAACTTCGCATAAAACTTTAACCCATAGAATTTTGAATTTTTGTATTTAGAACTATTGTGATATCTAACTGTTTTCATTACCCTTTTTTGACTGAAATGGACTGGGTAATTTATTTACATTGTCAGTCAAATGACTTTAAATACATTAGGTGCATGGATGCATTCAGTTCATTGAAAGTCTGTGGTCAGTGACTACTTTGGCTATCCCCAAAATCTCGCAAACTATCTCAAGCTTGTCGGCTTTTGGCGAAATATCGCCCAATAAAGTATAAGAAGGAAATCTTTCAAATTGAACTCGGCTTGGCAATATCGAAATATTTGGCTAGAAATCGCTAAACCTTAGTATTATTGCTATGTTTCATCTCTTTCAAACAAAATAAGTTTAGATGAAGTGCGCCGAAAATATTTTTGATTTAATAGACGTGCAAGAAGTCATGTGTTGTCCACATCAGATTTTTTTCACGCAGTCTCACAACAGCTGCCCTTCTTGTCAACTATCGGAAGTTTCGACTGTGAACAAAATATGATAAATTCAGTCAAGATAGTCCACTTTCCCTTTTCGTAGAGTAAGTGGACCACTCAGTCAATATTTTTCAGCAGGCAAATGGTAGAATTTGGGGCTGGTATATGAGTAAAGGTAGATATTATTGGAATGTTAAGGGGGATGGGTGGGAGAAATTGGTTTGTTTATCATTGGTAAATTTAATAAATTCATTCAAGTTGATCCACTTACCTCGTTGGTGGTGTAAGTGGTCCACCAGTCAATATTTTCCAACATGCTAATCATCGAATTTATAGTTCAGGTCAGTGGGTAAAGGTAAGGTATAGATATTGTTTAAAGTTATGGGAAAAAATCGTTGGTTTATTTGATACGATTTTCTAGTAGAAAATTTCCTTTTACTTTTAAGTCCAGTTTTTCTTTAGCTACGTACATGTACCGTAATGCTTTCCCTGGATACTTCTTGTTTCTTTCCAGGGACTGTTGCTGTTATAAGAAAGTTGAAGAAGATCCGGAGGAGAAATTTATGGAATACATCACTGTAATAAACATGTGAGTATTGTCAGGATTCAGCACAGGATCGCTGTCTTTCGAAATTTCTTATCCATCGATATGGAAGAACACTTGGTTACACTGTGTCCAACAGTGAAAAAGTGCAGCTGTTGCCATCGCTCGATTTAACTACCAGAAACAGGGTGATCGAACCGGCAGTCTTGTACCAGAGAGCCAGCGAACTTTTTGAACATACCTGGTTGTGCGCAGCCGTGGATAAACTTCAATGTTCCTGGTAGTTAAATCGAGAGATGGCAACAACTGTATTTTTTTTATCAGTGGGAACATTTGGGCAGTCTATCCAGTTGTTCTTCTATATCACTGCTCTTATTACAATTAAGACTCTTGACATGTGCATCTTAATTAGGAATCAATTTACGAGGTCCTCCCTAAGGATACTAAACATCGAGCTGACTTATTTTGTTTCCCATCGAAACAAAAGTGGCTAAAGTCGCAGATGAAACTACGAGATGCTAAGCAGCTGTTCTGCCGTTTTTAAGTCATTTTTGTCCTTTTTTTAATCTTTCGGCAAGGGAAAGAGGAAATCCTGAAAAAATTCTTGAAGGACTGGAACAATTTGGTTACGCCCACCTATTTTCGAAGTATATCAAAGTTCATTTTATCATCATTATGTATCATCAGTACTATAGTATCAGTGCATGTAGACAGATACCTGGTGGGAAACAAATATTGGAGGGTATAATTCAGCCGGGATTAAAACAACTCTAGTCTTCTTTGAGGAGCGCAAACCAACATCACTGTACAAATTCTGCACCGTACTCAAATTTAATTGCTGCTGATGATCTTCATACTTGAACGATTTCTGCAGAAACAAGCATTTCCAAAAACACACCCATCACCACAATATTCCATATTTAGGCGAATTCGCTGTTTCCGCGTGGAATATAATACATTTGCATTGCTCCCGAATACGCAGAAATGTACTGAAAATTTCAAACCCGTTTTATTTTCAAAATGGAAAAATTTCCGTGAATTCAATCTTTGATAAACGTAAACAATTTCGCCTAAATACTGTAATCTAGGGGGAAATTTATTTTATCTCCTAATAAACAAAGAAAGAAGAAAACTTGTTTATATTTCAGAAAAGAGCGTGCAACATACCTAAGATAAATGTAAGCGAGTATTTATCTACTAAGTTTTGTTTGAAATAATCATTAATTACTCTATAGAGTGTGTAAGAAAGCATATTTTCTCCCTACGATCGCTTAAAATAGGGTTGTCCAACATGTGGCTCGCTTACTACTTTTAGAATTTTTTAAAAATAGTTTTAATTCATAAAAAAATACAGTGGACTCGTTCTACAACGCGATCTGTCTTACGCGAACGGGACACTACGGGAGTTTTTCACTATACTCGGGGCAAACCTTACCTGATAGCAGAGGAGAAGGCTAGAGGAGCCTTTTCACTACTTTTCGAATGTATCACTCCGACACTCGTCTCTCTTTCCAATTATTTGGCTGTCAATATCACAAAGCAACCCAATCGCAAGGCGAATCTGGATTTCTGATTCCCGCCAACACGAAAGAGGTCTATCATTGGTCAAGCGTCTGTGAAGGCGTTACATCTAATTTCTGAATTTCGTAATCCTTTTAATTATTGAATTCAAATAAGATAAATATGCAATTATTTTATAACATACACTTTATTTTAGCACTTAATAGTTGATAAATGTCTTAGTTCTGTAAAAAGCAGGGCAAACGAAAAGAACTATTTGAAAGCGGCGGAATCACACGGTCTGCAGCATTCCCTCCATTATCAGGTTAGCTGTGCCCCGAGTATAGTAACGTATCTCAAGAGCTAACGCGGACTTCCCGCCCGCAGCACGTGACTTTTCGCCAACAGTAAAAAACGCAAGCCAGAAGTGCGCCGTGAGAAGGGCCAGTATTGTCTTCGTGATAGGCTGCTGAAGAAGAGAGCCGATCGTTCAACTCTCGTAGCATCACTGAAGACGGAAACATCCAAACCGTTCCAGTCTAAACCTGGCTTTATTCATTAATTTATGCGGGAAATGGTAATGATTTAGTTGGAGAATGTGTTAAAAGAGCTTGAGGAGTGCTTGTAAGTGTCTAAAATAATTGTGTTATGTGTTTCAAAAAGTCGTATCTGTACTCCGTTTTCACAACGCGAAATTTTCTATTACGCGAGAGTTCTTGAAACGCATCCCTCGCGTAAGACAAGTCTCCACTGTAAAAATAAAATAAAATTAAATGTACGAAAATAAGTTTTAAACACACGTCCATTTTTCTTAACATATTCATTCTTAATCTTGAACCAGGCTTAACCTGTTTGCTCTCATCGTGAGAAAGACGCAACAGAGAAGATTCTCCTTCTTTGACCGACGTTTCTTCCCAGAATGGCTCTTTAAAAGCTGTCTGGAGCCCAGCGATTGCGCAAGCACAATGCTGGAAGATTTTTTTTTTTTAAATGACACATTTTGAAAAATGTTCATTTGTTTTTCTGAAAGGTTCGAAATAATTAATACAGACTCATCGCTTATTACAGTGCACAGTATATAGCTTGTAAATGGATAGCCTGCACATTTACAAATTCCGGATATAATAAGTTTATTTAGGTACCAAAATTACATGATTTTTTTTTTTTTTTCAAACTGTAGTTTTAAGCTGTACCACAGTGGCGGATCCCAGTAGAAGGGGGGGGGGGGTGATCGCTCACTCCCTCAGCGCACTTGAACCCACTTTTGAACCCATCTATAACCAGTTTGTTCTCATTATTTAAAAGACGCAGCAAGGAGAACTCTTATTCTTTGACCGATATTGCTACCTACACGCTTAAATCTATTGATTAAAAGTAACACTCCTTTATTGATTAAATTTCTTGTCGGCGGATTTAAATCCTTTTACGCTAAAAAATACTCATTAAAGACAATAATTTGTTATCTCCTCAATTCCCCTCAATGGTCATCATTCGCTAGTTTCTACTATACTCCATTTTTCACTAAAATCTTGTCTATTTGAGAATTCTGTCTCTCCCCACGAAAGATGCGTAGTAAGGTATCCTATTACTTTCACGTGACCAACGCTCTAACGGAAAACGGTACATTCACCACAGACAACACAACGCGGGAAGCGGGAATAGTATGGCTTACGCAGTGGTTATTTATATTCTTTGTTGAGGCGAGCATCGACGAGCAAACATGTCGTTATCAAAATATGAATTAAAAGAGTTTCTGAAGAGGATACCCGATGATACTTTAGAATGGTGATAATTTTATTTTATATCCGAATACCAAATACATCTTTTTCATATTCAGAGTTGTGAAATAAATTCAACCTAAATGTGGAGAGGATGCTTTCGGTAAAAATTTTGTTTTAATGGACATAGTTTCTTACGATTGGACTATAAAAATCTCGTCGCTCTTGTAAAACAAATGAAGTTATGATATCTTCAGTCAAGTGAGTAAGTACTATTTTACCTTTTTCATGTAAATAAATTGGGTTGCTGCTTTAATTAAATCTTACAGCTGGTTTAACCATGATTGCATTTGTGTATTCTGACTCTACTGTGAATTCGTTTTATAACGAGAGACTACAGTGAAATTATATTCTATTTATTAAAAAAATACTTTTTTATAGTGTATTAAGATATATGTAATGTATTTGCCTTGATTTAAAATTTATTTTCTCGGGCTTATAATCATAGATGACAGCTCTGATAATAAAAAATGAAGAAAACGAATCATTCAATATACAAATCAAAAACAGCAAATTTTCATGACACCCCTTTTCTAGCTTAAAATAATAATATTAATTGAGTACAGATATATTAATTAAAAAGGACTGATTTTGTAAAAACACTCATTCTATAGCTTAAATAATAATCATAATTGAGTACAGTTATATTAATCAAAAACGGACAGACACTCCTCATTTTTGATTATTATTTAGCCTAAATGGAGCTGTTGTAGAATGCTCAAAAATTGAGAATTTTTCGCTCCATTGATATTTGTCGATTATTGGAGCAAATTTTACTCAATCGGGAGAATGGCTGTTTGAAGTCAATAATTGAGTAAAAATATACTCCGTTTGATTATTATTTTACTCAATAGATTTAAGCGTGTAAAAGTCTCCGTTGCGTCTTTTTAATGATGAGAGCGACTATGTTAAACACGTCTTCAAGATTAAAAAATCTGGAGTAACTTCACTCGACTTTCCGAACACTTATGATTAAGATCATTACCAAGCATTTAAATAAATTTTAATTGATGAATCATCCAAACATATATTCCAAATTGAAACTCAATCGAATGTACCGTTTAAACGCTTGCGCACTTTCAAGAATTTCTCCCCATATGCCATAATGTAAAAGAATCGGTATCAATACCGGTATCAATATCGGTCTTAAGATGGTGGTTTATGACATATATACCCAATTTGAGCTCAATCGAATGCTCCGTTCAGGAGCTATCGTGTTCACTCACATACACACAAACACACACACATACACACATACATACATACATACATCTCGTAAAAATAGCATAAATGAATTCAGAAGACCTCAAAACGTGTCAATACACCAAAATCTCGAATTCGAATTTTTTCATGATTACAATACTTTTCTTACATGGTACATGTTCGGAAAATAAAAATAGCCTAAATGGATTCAGAAGATCTCAAAACGTGTCAATACACCCAAATCTCGAGGCCGAATTATTTCATGATTACAATACTTTCCTTACACGCTTAAATCTATTGAGTAAAATAATAATCAAACGGAGTATATTTTTACTCAATTATTGACTTCAAACAGCCATTCTCCCGATTGAGTAAAATTTGCTCCATTAATCGACAAATATCAATGGAGCGAAAAATTCTCAATTTTTGAGCATTCTACAACAGCTCCATTTAGGCTAAATAATAATCAAAAATGAGGAGTGTCTGTCCGTTTTTGATTAATATAACTGTACTCAATTATGATTATTATTTAAGCTATAGAATGAGTGTTTTTACAAAATCAGTCCTTTTTAATTAATATATCTGTACTCAATTAATATTATTATTTTAAGCTAGAAAAGGGGTGTCTTATGAAAATTTGCTGTTTTTGATTTGTATATTGAATTATTCGTTTTCTTCATTTTTTATTATCAGAGCTGTAATCTATGATTATAAGCCCGAGAAAATAAATTTTAAATCAAGGCAAATACATTACATATATCTTAATACACTATAAAAAAGTATTTTTTTAATAAATAGAATATAATTTCACTGTAGTCTCTAGTTATAAAACGAATTCACAGTACAGTCAGAATACACAAATGCAATCATGGTTAAACCAGCTGTAAGATTTAATTAAAGCAGCAACCCAATTTATTTACATGAAAAAGGTAAAATAGTACTTACTCACTTGACTGAAGATATCATAACTTCATTTGTTTTACAAGAGCGACGAGATTTTTATAGTCCAATCGTAAGAAACTATGTCCATTAAAACAAAATTTTTACCGAAAGCATCCTCTCCACATTTAGGTTGAATTTATTTCACAACTCTGAATATGAAAAAGATGTATTTGGTATTCGGATATAAAATAAAATTATCACCATTCTAAAGTATCATCGGGTATCCTCTTCAGAAACTCTTTTAATTCATATTTTGATAACGACATGTTTGCTCTTCGATGCTCGCCGCAACAAGAATATAAATAACCACTGCGTAAGCCATATCCCGCTTCCCGCGTTGTGTTGTCTGTGGTGACTGTACCGTTTTCCGTTAAGAGCGTTGGTCACGTGAAAGTAATAGGATACCTTACTACGCATCTTTCGTGGGGGAGAGACAGAATTCTCAAATAGACAAGATTTTAGTGAAAAATGGAGTATAATAGAAACTAGCGAATCCTGAGCATTGAGGGGAATTGAGGAGATAACAAATTATTGTCTTTAATGAGTATTTTTTAGCGTAAAAGGATTTAAATCAGCCGATAAGAAATTTAATCAATAAAGGAGTGTTAGTTTTAATCAATAGATTTAAGCGTGTACATGGTACATGTTCGGAGAAAGTAAAAAATAAACAGATAAAATAAAAGAGTGACCCCTCTCTGATAATATGTTCCGCCATACTTACCATCCTTGCTCCCTTGAAAGGTTCCTGGATCCGCCACTACAGTAGTACGCGATTGGCATTGGTAAAGTGTTTTAATTTTATAGCCGAGATGCGCGCCCCTTTGCTAGTACCTTTCTTGTTCGGCAGATACGTCGAAAATACTTACGCATTGTGAACGAGAAATTGACGGGCATCTTGAAAAGAACTCGCCAAGTCTACACCAAAAAAGTACCTCTCGGCTTATCTTCAGTTTCAGAACTACAAAAAAGAACTGCGGAAAAAATGGAACCTTTATCTTATCTGGCGTAAAACTTCCCAGAACTTATGAAGGACGGGGGAAAATTCGGCCTTTCTACTTCCCTACAAAGGACATTTTTTACGGACTATTTCGGAGTGGAAGAGCGATTCTTGGAAATGATACGAGAATGGGCTTTCTACGCAAATTACGCTACGAGGCAAATGCACATCGTACAGGAAATTATGTAAGTATAGGGCAGTTTCACCTTACGTCACAATTCTATGCTGGTGGAATAATATGAGGCTTCTATTAGTTCATTCAAGTTCCTGGTGGACAGACGTCACTTCAAAAACGAGTTTTTATTGGCAGACTCCAGTGCCGGTCACGTGGTTGAAATACTCTAATGAATGAAGGCTACTAGTCATACCGGCTGGCATTGTCTTGCTCAAGGATTGAATTCATTCAGCATAGGCAGTGCTGTGTACCCATTGTCCTCTTACTATTAAAATGTAATTTTCATTTTCATTAATCTTAGCATTAAAATTGCTCTCGTTACTCCTGAATTATTCAAATTTCTTGCAGATTCTGGTAAAACTGTAAGACTACAGGCTGTGAATGGCGGTAACTTTTTATACTTTAACCCTTTGACGCGCAACCCTTTCCCAATGCTGAAAAAAGGACAGCCGTTGCCATCGCTCGACTTAACGACCAGCAAGAGGGCGGACGATCGAAACGTTCATCGCGTGCCACAGATCTAGAGACCCCTTTTTTTGACGACAGCTGGCTGTCGGCACAGCCAGCCAGCTGTCGTCAGCTGTCGCGGCTGTGTGTGGGTTCCAGGCTGTCGGCACAGCCAGCTGTCGTCAAAAAAGGGGTCTCTAGATCTGTGGCACGCGATGAACGTTTCGATCGTCCGCCCCTCTTGCTGGTAGTTAAGGTCGAGCGATGGCAATGGCTGCCCTTTTTTCAGCAGTGGGCCATCTATCCAGCTGTTCTCGCATTCTTCCCTTTTTCAGCAGATGTCAGTGCTGTTAAAAATAATCGTGACCATTTTTTTGACGGGAAAGGACGCGCTAAAAAGTAAAGGATTCTCGTGGAGCTATGTCATCCGCCACTATTTTTATAGAAATCCAATCTATTCTTCGTGACTGGCAACAGTCAAAACGTCAGAGTTGGGTGTTCCCAGAGCTGGAACACTGCGCGTTAAAGGGTTAAAAGGGTAAAATCTCACCCTTTGTTTTGTATTAGATACAGAACTCTAGCGCTTGGCAGTGAGGGACGCGCTTAAGATTGTAGCGGCCCTGGGCGAAACATATTGAGCGACGCAGGACGAAAAATAATGCAGGTCTCTCAAAATTGTCTACTTACTAAATAGTGGATCTTGACCTATCACCCGCCCTAGTAAAAACCCGCTGCTGCTACTGACTAATTTGATTCATTCATTAAAGATTTTAATACAGTGCGTTTCCGTAGTGTAAAAGCTGCATTCTAGCTACCTACCATGCTGTCCATTTGAAAAAGAAAGCAACACACGAAATTACAAATTCTGTATTATCTCGGCTATGCAGTTTTCAGTTCTTGATCAGGAAGTTTATTGGACTACTTGATATCATGAATTCATCAGTTTTTTAGTGGCTCTGGGCGATCGCCCAGTTTGCCACTCCCTTAGCATGGCTCTGTTGTAGGTTGAAGTGAAACAACATACTATTTTTATAGTATTACTAGCTGAAGTACCCGTCGTTGACGGGTTAGTACTGAATGCAAATTTCCAAAAAGCAAGAACTTTCGTCAGCATTGTAGGAGTACACAGAATGGATGTAGTACGTTGGCAAAGTAAAGAAAGCGAAGTCATAATTTTTGTTAAAATATTACAGGTTAGAGAGTCACTAAGTAATATCATTTCATTCGCTTGAGTCGTAATTATGGGATGCCGCGAACGAATATTTCCGCATATTGAAATAATTTTCGCAAAATCTCAAAATCTAATCAATATTTTTGAAAAATTGGAAGCCTAGAATTTAAGTTGAGTGACAAACCTATCCTGTCACCCAATTTCGTTTCATTCCCTGCAGTTTTATTTCGTGATGCTGGAACAAAATTTCAGCATTTTGAAACGATTTTCACAAAATCTCAAAATGTAATCAAGATATTTTAAAAATTCAACGCCTATAAATTAAGATTAGCAACTACCTATCCTATCACCAAATTTCGTAATTAGTCGTTATTGCGTGATGCTTGAAGAAATATTAAACGTATTTTGAGAGAATTTTCACAAAATCTCAAACTGTAATAAAAATGTTTAAAAAATTGGACACCTGTAGTTTATGTTGAGCAACCATCTATCGTGTGACCCAATTTCGTATAATTCGCTTTAGTCGTTATTACGTAATGCGTGAACAAAGATTCCCCCAGTTTGAAACGATTTTCGCAAAATGTCGAAATCGGATCTATTTTTTTTTTTTAATTAGATGCTTATAGTTTAAGGTGAGTGACCACCTATCATTTCACCCAATATCATTTTTTCACCTTTGCAGTTATTACGTGATGTGCGAACACAAATTCATGCAGTTTGAAACGATTTTCGCAAAATCTCAAAATCTAATCGAGATTTTTTAAAAATTCGACGCCTATGTTTTAAGTTGAGTGACCACCTATCATGACACCCAATTTCATATCATTCGCTTCAGTCGTTTTTACGTGATGCTTGAACAAAAAGAAAGCGTCACGGACAGAATGACAGAACGACAGACAGACAAACATTTTTTTGAGGGTCGCACCGGATTCCCTTGTGCTTGAAACGGATAGAAATCGAAAAATTTTTGAATTCCAAGAAATGTACAGACGAAAGTCTAATTTTATTTATATAGATTCTATAGTTAGCCTAAAAACGAAAGGAAAAATTTTAGATTAAACAAAGTATAATTCTCGATGTTTTTTGGAAACATCGTTAAGCTTACTGTTCCTTAAAAATCCTGTAAGGAGCGCTAAGCACATAAAAATGGAGGCTTGAACGCTTTTATTTGAAGGGGGAGGGGTAAATGTTTATATATTTTGTACATCGACAAATCAATTCTTACTTTCATTCATACAAGGTTTAATGAAACATGTAAAGAACTCATGTTTTCTGAACTCTCTTTGCATATCAAGAATAAATCATAATAATGCTGAGTTTACGAACGCGGACAGAGCAGCTTTATCATCAGTATAAGTTCTCAGTGTCCGTATTGTACTTGTATAGTTTGTTTAAAACACATATGGGCAACCGCCGGCCCGCGGCCCGGATGTGGCCCGCCACGGCTTTTGATCCGGCCCGCGGAACATTTGAAAACTCCGTATAAACCATTCAATATCCCATATAAATCCCAATTATACGGCCCGCCACTTCGCTTCCGGAAGTTTGGCCCGCGACTTCGCTAACATCCTAAAGTTTGGCCCACAGCTTTTCAAAGATTGCCCATGCCTGGTTTAAAATATGCAGTGTGCAGCAGTTTATTGACTTAATTTTGTAAAAGTATTTTAATACGTTTGGTTCCAGAACTTAATGACAATTACTTTTTGGGGTGTTTACAGTGAATCAACAGTCCAACAGTTTGCAGATAAATTATATAGTTTATTGTAATGCATAACTTATGGACTGTTTTCATTCTCTTACAGATTGGAGAATTATCCTGACTATGCCAGTTATGTTAAGCTCTTCATGCTTTTTTAAAACGACCAGTGTACTGCATGGTAGGGTGGTTGGGCCGGGCATTTGTCAGAATTCGGAGTGCAGCCAACAAAGACGACCAACCATGCAAAAGCTGTCGTCTGAACTGTTCGATCAAACAAATGGTGAATTAAAAGTGACTAAACCAAACTAAAGCAATCAGCTGAACTAAAACGACTACACCACGAACCGACAGTGACCAAACCTACCAAAAGCGGTACGCTCGGCTGACGAAGTCAACATACCATTTTTTTTTTATCATCACTACCTGAATTTCGTCTTGAAGTCCCAAAGAACTTTCCCAAGATTTGACAATGTTTTCCGTCAGATAATGTAGCCAAGACCTGTGCCCAGCATGTCAGGGTGGTTGGCCCGAGTTTAGGTCAAAACTAGGGATGCAGCCACCAAACACAATAAAACCAAGGAAAACGGATCGGCTGAAGTTTATGATCAAACTAGTGGCCGACTAAATACGACTAAACGAAGCAAATGCAGTTGAGCCAAACTTGATGAGCAAATAAAATATGAACCAATGGTTACAAACCAAGCAAAAGCAGTCAGCTTGGCAGACAAAGGGAAAAATGTCATGTCTTTTGACACCACTACCTGAATTTCGTCTTCTGGAATCGTGAAGATCGAAAGAACCTAAAATCTGAAGAATCTTCTCCATCATCTCATGAAGCGAAGACCTGTGTACATCATGGTAGAGTGGTGGGGGCTGGGAATGGGTCCAACCAACACCCCCTAGAGAGGAAAGCCGCGGTGCTTACTTGTGACGTCACACCGAGTAGGTAAAGCAAAGCCTTTCCATTGGGTTTCTCCTCTCTACCGCGGCGCGGGAGAGAGGAGAAACCCAATGGAAACGCTTTGCTTTACCTACTCGGTGTGAACGTCACAAGTAAGCGCAGCGGCTTTCCTCTCTAGGGGGCGTTGGTCCAACTCGCCATGCAGCCGCCGAAGACGACCTAACCAAACAAACGTGGTCACTTGAATTATAGAACCAAAGTTATGGCCAGTTAAAGACGGCTAAACTGGAGGAAAGCAGTCGGCTAAACTGGACAACCAAACAAATGGCGAACGAAAATGGAGTAAACCAAATAAAAGCGGTCTGCCGTCAGCTAAACTATACTTCCAAACAACTAACTAACGAAAGTAGACAAATCCAAATAAAAGTGGTCGGCTGAATTGGACTACAAATGACAAACAAACAGCAACCAAACCAAGCAAGTTCAGCAGACAAAGGCAACTTATCGTCTTTAACTATTACTATTTGAATTTAGTCTCTTTCAACCTGGAAGATCTAAAGAACTTTCCTGAGATTGGATGAAGTCATGACCCGTGTCCAGCATGGCAGGGTGGTTGGGCCCGGGCATGGGTTGGAACTGGACGTGCAGCCGCCTTCTCGTGGTGAGATCCGAGTCGTTTCTGCATTACATCAGGAACGGGCGAAGAGCTGCACTTTCGAAGGATTTTGTAAAAATAAATTAATAATCCAATAAATAATCTGGTCATGATTTTTATTTAATCACTATCGTAAACACCCGTTCTTTGTTAGGGAGGAGGCAGGTATTTTTTAAAGTTTATTCGGTCAGAGCAGAATTTTCAAAATTGCCGAATTGCTTCATCCTTAAAATTAATATTTGCATCAGAATAGCTAACCTGAACATTAGAGTGTTCACCTTATACAGAAAAGAAAGAAAAAAAAAAAAAACTTGTAAAATTTTTCCCAGTTTTGCTTACACCTCCGAGTCTCATTGATGTAAAAGATATACCGGGTGATTCAAAATAGATGTTAAGGCGATCAATTTTTAAACCGTAAGTGATCGAAACACATACTTTCAATTACAAGAGCTTGTCCAATTTAGAGTGGTTTTTAGATAGGGCAGTTTTTTAAACTGGGGGGTTGTATACATATTAAAATACGAAATTTAATTTTTATACGGTCCCTCCTTTCCTACCCTTTATATTTAGAAGAATGTTGCTCTTTCCCTAAGTAAATTATTAGGTTGTAACGAAAGTTTCCCGCCACCGCAAACTTCGTCAGCACCCAGTTCTCGTTGGCGTATTGGCTCCTATTTTGTCAAACGATTTTTGGCATTTGAAAGAAAGAGGTTTACTTTATAACACTGTGTTGTGAAATCTGTAAAAAATAGAGTTATCATTAAGTATAAGGTGTCTCAAATAGAACTATCACTCTAGAGGATTAGAACCATCATGTACTTCCAGTTGTGTTGCAAAAAGTCAGCTACATAGTATCAACGAATTATGAGTACAGCTTTAAGTACTATTGTTGTATCATGTGACACTGTGCAGGTTTGGTACCGAAAGTTCAAAAACAGTTATCTAAGGAGTTAGAAGTTAGTTTTTCAGGCAGATATGGCGGAAAACTTTCGTTACAACCTGATAATAAAACAAATCCCATGTCTCTTAAGTTAGCAAAAAGTTTATTTTTTAAAATGATGATTTACACCACTTTACCTACTGTGTTGGTGTCGGTTTTCGAGCGAAAAAGTTGATAAAAGACAAATAAATAACCCATTGTTGGGAAAAGCAATTAAACTCGTTAAAATGTGTTAAATTAACAGGTGCAGTTTTACCTAAAACGACCATTACTGCTTTAAGAAATGAGTGATAATTTAGTCTTTCAGGGGCGCCATCCACTCATTACATCAAACTTCTAGAGAAGGAATTTTAAAGAATTTTAAAGTGAAAAAGAGAATGATAAAATAATGGTGTAGGTTACTATGGTGTGTAACTTTCACTAGAAACTGCCTAACGTGCGTTTCAGGATAATTCCAGCTAAATTAGGATTTGGGGAGCCAACTGTGCCTATCGAGTGACTATTAGCATAAATTAATTTCATTTGAAAAGTAATGACATTTTTCTCACTTTTGAGACGTCCCCTTAGTGCTTGGCGACAAATGCCAAGATTTTCAAATTGCAATATCTTGGAGACTATTCCACTTACAGACACGGGATTTTTCATAATAATCCTAGACAAAGAGCATCGTTTTTCTAAATATAAGTGATAGGAAAGGAGGGACGGTTTAAAAATTAAATTTCGTAATTTAATTCGTATACAGCCCCTAGTAAAAAAATTGCCATACCTGAAAGCTACTCTTAACCCATTCGTGCCTGGATATTTTTGCGACTTTCTTCGATTTTTGCTAACGCCAGCAGTAATTGATAAATTTCTGATGTCAACTTTTTGAACAAGGGATAATTTCATTTAACCCATTTATGCCTAGCGTCCCTTTTTTGGGACGGCATTTTCACTATCAGTCGAAAACGTTATTTATTTTTCCTACCCTTTTTTTGCGAGTATTAAACTTCAATTCCACAAAATATTTTAATATGGCCAAGTAGGATGTTGACATTTCAATTTTTATACATAATGATTTTAAAAGAAATCATCCCTTGCTCAAAAAGTTGACATCAGAAATTTATCAATTACTGCTGGTGTTAGCAAAAAGCGAAGAAAGTCGCAAAAATATCCAGGCACGAATGGGTTAAAATCATTATGTATAAAAATTGAAATGTCAACATCCCACTTGGCCATATTAAAATGTTTT
Organism: Cheiracanthium punctorium; assembly: GCA_038373885.1. NCBI lineage: Eukaryota > Metazoa > Arthropoda > Arachnida > Araneae > Cheiracanthiidae > Cheiracanthium > Cheiracanthium punctorium. The sequence continues at coordinate 226,124 of JAWZYV010009298.1, read as the reverse complement.
GTGGAATTGAGGTTCAATACTCGCGAATAAAGGCTCGGAAAAATAAATAACGTTTTCGAATGATAGCGAAAATGCCGTCCCCAAAAAGGGACGCTAAGCATGCTTCGATCACTTACGGTTTAAAAAACAATCTTCTTAACATCCATTTTGAATGACCCGGTATATGAGAAATCAGGGTTACGAACAAATGCGTTACAAGTAACGAAACTAGAATAGTCAATACTTTTTTTTTTTTTTTTTTTTTTTTTTTTGTAGTCTGTAGTGTAGTGCGCTAACATTTAACCCATTTATGCCTAGCGTCCCTTTTTTGGGATGGCATTATGTAGCGGTTGTCTGGCTCAGCGTGACCAGAGCGCAACCAGAATGACCCTGCTAGCGAGGTGGGTTATTCCGGTTATTAGAGTAGTGTTGCCAATGTTTATTTTTGTTTTCTTGGCTTGGAATTGGATGTGGTGAGGATGACCGAAACCTGTTGACAACCGTGACGTCACTTAACCGAAGAATGACCGCAACCGGTACCACCGGTGCATAACCAACCGGTGAATTCTCGAACGGGCCCAAAATGTCATTTTTCTTCTCGGTTCTCCCTGTCGAAAATGGGGTGAGACTTGTTTCCATGGCAACAGACTGGCATAGACTCCTTGGCGTGAGTAATTCTTGTGACTGTCGGCCGCTATGAGAGCGGCTTGGTTTCGGTTTCGAATGCCGTTAGCCCATGGATGAATGTGTTTGTCCATAGAGATATGAACACAAGGAGACGGCGTTAGCTATCTGATAGTGAAGCCGGAACTGTAACCGATCCGCCACATTGCTTAGCCCTCATTGCAATATGTGTTATTCTATGGTGACAGTTCCAGTTTTAAAGAAGTAATGTCGCCCAAGTTGGGGCCAAGAATAATGACGTATTTGACACAACTGTAAAACTTTTAGCTGCAGAATGCTGAGATTTTGTATTTAGAATTATTGTAACATACAATTGTGCATCTTTTACTTTTTAATCCATAAAATCGTGCATCTTTCAACTGTTATTTAAAAAGAAACCAACAAAATGATCCGCCATACTTAGACCAACACAGTGACTTCATTTCGTCCAATGCTGAAGATAGCTAATGCCATCTCCTTGTATTCCTATCTCTATGGTTTGTCCAAATATTGTGAGGTAAAAATAAAAATTGTACTACGGGAAGCCGGTGGCTTAGAGGGTTAAGGCCTCTTCTTCCACTACGATAATTGTTTAAGCGTACGGTCATGGGTTCGATTCCCATTCATCCCTTGGATGTTTCAATTTTGTTTTTCTGTGCTAGTAAAATCTATCACGGGTTGTCAGTTTTATTCGACGAGGATTTATGAGCGGGTTCTTGGCACCGAGCAGACAAATCCAAAAGTAAATATTCCAAATACAACAGCAACAACAAATTGCATTTTGAAGTTTGCACGAGTAAAAATGATCTTGTACTGAATGAATGAATTGGTATGAATTTATTGTAAGGAATTTGATTTCTAAAAATTAGGTTCTTGGCTCAAAAACCTTAAAAGTAAGAGGAAACAAATTATAATTGATTTATTTATTGATGTTTGTGCTCATTTCATATATTAAAGATAATTTTTAACTACACTGGAGAAGGAAGGGCGTGGAATTGACCCCTTTTAACTGCAACAGATAAGTTTTGTTATAAAAGTGTTTTACCACGATTCTAATTTTATCGTTAAATATTAATTTTAGTAATCTTTGATGGTTAGTTAATGTTTAACTTTGCTGTTCTGTACTGTTTTAGTGTAATAAATAGGCAGTAGACATTCCCTCCCCTTCCTTCAACAGGGGTTCATATAAGACGGGTTCGTATAACACGAAGGAAAATTTGCGATCTTTTGCGTTTGTATAATGGACTTCTACAACTCATATAATACGGAACGTATCTATTTTGTTATAGAGGGGTTTATACTTATCTTCAGTGTACTGGGTGCAGATTTTCATTCCTCTAAATATAGAGTTGTACAAGTGTTGTAAGGACTTTTCGTACTGGTAAATTAAGCAAGTTCGCGTGATAAGTTGTTTCCTTTTCAGCTTTAAAGCAGGGTTGTTATGATTTTGCCCAACCCGAAAAAACCCAGGTGGTTTTTTTCGAAAAAGCCCACTTGAAAAAAACCAACTGGTCTTTTTTCGAAATTTCAACTTTAATTACGTGGATAATACATCTCTTAATAGCAGTACACCACTTGCAAAGTTTATAAACAGCTCCCTACCTTACCCCACACCACCACTAAGGGAAAAAAAAGTCAGACTTCACATAGGCATAAAAACTTTCTAGAGTAAATTCTTATGCCTATCTGTATTAAAATGAATGAGGATTTTTTTAACCATAAAAAATCATTAGCTTAAAAAGTTGTAATTAAGCAATACCATATCACAGTTAAAATTATATCTAATAGTCAATTGATCTAAGAGCAAACCATGATTGGGGTTTCTATTGATATTGATTTATATATTTTTTAATGTATTCTTAATAATTGTAACTAGTTATTACTATTAATTTAACCATTTTTTTTATTTATAATTGATTTTTGTAACCAATTAGTTGCTTTAAGTTATATTTAGTAATAAGCAATTTTTTTTTCTCAAATATTCTAAAACCCCATCGCTTCTTCTGAAAAAACCCAGATAAAACCCTGAAAAAAAAACCCGGGTTTTTAACAACCCTGCTTTAAAGGCATGTGTAAATTACAGAAGGTCGTTTTTAAAAATGAGCACGTGGCTTGAAAGATGAATCCAGTACAAAAGGGGCGTAGCCAGAAATTTTTCATGGGGGGGGGTTACGACTACTGCTACTCACATATATGCATACATGTGTGTGATAAGGCAGTGAAGAATATACATTTTGTATGCCAAAATATTCCTCATGGGTGGGGGTTATGACTCCCTAACCCCCCCCCCCTTGGCTACGCCCCTGAGTACAGCGATCGCTGTGCCAAATTTCTCCTAAAACGAACTAAAACCCCAAAAAGACCAATCTAACCTCAGAGTAAAAGTAAAGTGGCAATAAGGCAGCGAGCGAGCAGTGCTGTATACAGGGCGCCAGAGAAAGGCGTGACACGTTTTTAACACTCTTTTATTAGTTTCACCTGTATGTTTGTTTGTAACCGACTCCTTTGAACTCGATTTTGACCCACTTTAAACGGTCAGATTTAATTTAAACTTTGTAGACTTATCAAGGACCGATGACAATACAATAATTTGATAAGTTTATCCCATTATCCTGATTAGGATCGTCAGGATTAGTCATTTTCTTAGAGATCCTTTGCGTGAGAGCGAGAGAGATGGAGCAAGCGCGCGGTCTACGCATGCGTACCATTTCGGCACTCGGCTCAGCACAATGGAGTAGAACCTCTCTCGCTATTGGTAACTGTATTCAATGGTATGTTTGGGTAGTTACGTTTTTGAAATCCAGATGGCAAATCTAAAAATTTTACCTCAATATTGTTACATGGATGTTTGTGTTTGTTGTAGTCGTTATGAAATTGTTGTTGATTAGAGATCTATTTTTCCTTTTTAGTGAGGAAGGTAGCATTTAACTGCAGGTTAATTAATACTTTGGTGCACAGCAGGGGCGTAGCCAGAGGGTGAGGGGGCTGCTGCCCCCCCGAAATGGGACCCTTTACTTAGCTTACAATTTGATATTTAGCTTACAATTGAACTTAAGCTTTAAATTTGATACCCAACTCACCCAGAAATAAAATCCTGGCTACGCCACTGGTGCACAGTGAAAATAAATTATCTCACAGTTTGTACTTTCCAACTTAGTGTTCCTTAGTGTCTTATGAGAGATATCGAAAATTAAAAATAAATACAGTTTAAAAAACTAAAAAACACGCTTTTATAGCAAATCGAACTAAAAAGTGAAAAATAAAAATATAGTTTAAAAAAAACTAAAAAACACGCTTTAGTGATAAATTGATCTAACTAAAAAGTAAAAATAATTCTTAATATAGAAATAAATGAATGAACGAAAAATACTATTATGTTCTTGAGAATATTTGATCGGTACGATTAGTACAAAAATGATACAAAAAAATGTAGCACAAAGCGCCCCACACTTTTTTTTCACAATAATACTATTTTTCGTTCATTCATTTATTTCTACATTAAGAATTATTTTTCACTTTTTTGTTAGTTCAATTTATCACTAAAGCGTGTTTTTTTAACTATATTTTTTATCTATTAGAGATAAATATACAGTGTAATTTGTAAGAAATGTTGAAAATAAGCTAGAAAAAAGGACTCGCATAAATTTTTAAAGTCCCGTGAGTAAAATGTGCCCCGTCCACTTATGAAGTAATTTACAAAATTTGAGAATTATATCCTAAAAAGTATCGAAGATGGATATAGGCTGACTTAAAGTACTTTTCAACAGCTGTCGTGGTGAAAAAAATCACGTCACATGATCGCATTTCAGGGGCCGTGCAGAAATTACGAAAGAAAACATTTTTTTTTTTTTCACTGTAGCATTAAACTTTCAAATTTATGTATAGTCCTGATCATTTTAGTTTAAAGATACCTCCGAGACGTTTTAGGATGAAAGGCTAAAATTGTGTAAATCACCACATTAATGGATGGGGCACATTTTACTAATTGGGAATTATTTCGTACGAGGGTCGTATAAAAATTTAAAGTATCACTTTTCAAACATTGGAGAGAAGTTTTTTTTTTCCCTTAACGTATTCTTTTTTTTTTTCATACTTTATTTTTAAGACTAGAAGTCCGTTGTGGAGACAATTACAAAGGGTTCTAGGAAAAAGCATTTGACGAAAATTGTCAATATATCTCATCTTCGTACACCTAAAATAAATAACTTCATATTCATTTTTTATTATATGTACTCGAATCGAATTTCATGCTCTTCTGGGAATGTGCGGAAACTTTTCGCATTCGAAGAATTTCGTTTTGTGTGAACAGCCCCTCTTATATCAATGCTCCATGCAGGCGATATCATATGAATGGAAAAAAGAAAACTATGTTATCTGGAAAAACTATTTTAAACAAATTGGAATCGCAGCTGAGCCTGATGATTTCAAAGCCTGATGACCGTGACTTCAATAGGACGTCACGTCCATTGCGACAGCTCATTTTGTCAAGCAAGTGATTCACTTTTTTGAGTCTCGGAAATAAAATGGAACTTAAAAAAAGTGGAAAACGCTTAAATATGAGGGAACGGGTGGATTTTCAGATATCTATATTTTTATGGATAATTATGAAAACATTTCAAGAGCGGATAGTACAAATGGTGTAGATGTTATTAGGCTTAACTTTTTAACACTACAGTGCATACTGTAGCCAATTGGCTACACTCTCATTTTTACTTTCCGAACATGTACCATGTAAGGAAAGTATTGTAATCATGAAAAAATTCGACTTCGAGATTTTGGTGTTTTTACACGTTTTGAGGGCTTCTGAATCCATTTATGCTATTTTTACGAGATGTATGTATGTATGTGTGTATGTGTGTGTGTTTATGTGTATGTGAGTGAACACGATAGCTCCTGAACGGAGCATTCGATTGAGCTCAAATTGGATATATATGTCATAAACCACCGTCGCAAGACCGGTATTGATTTTCGTGTATATAGGACTTATAGTTTTTCTACAGGGCTACGACAAAGATTTCTTTTACATTCTGGCCTATGGGGGGAAATTCTTGAAAGTGCGCTAGCGTTTAAACGGTACCTTCGATTGAGCTGAAATTGGGTATATATGTTATAAATCACCATCTTAAGACTGGTATTGATTTTGGTGTGTATAAGACTTTTTCTAAGAGCTTTTCTACAGTGCTACGACAAAAATTTCTTGAAAGTGCGCAAGCGTTTAAACGGTGCATTCGATCGAGTTTCAATTGGGTATATATGTTTGAATGATTCATCGATTAAAATTTATTTAAATGCTTGGTCATGATCTTAATCGTAAGTGTTCGGAAAGTCGAGTGGAGTCACTCCAGATTTTTTTGTAATAAAAAGAAAATGTTGTAGTTTTTGTCTAAAATATGCATTTAAAATAAATGTAAGATCTCATGGAAATAAATTTTAGTTTTTAAAATGTACTAGCTGAAGTACCCGTTCTTCGCACGGGAATGAATGGACATTTTGATATTAATATTTGTTGTGATTACTATTTATTGTAATAAAGAGATATAGCAAAATGGATATCGCGTTATATTGTGTTCAATAATCATGCATACTGAATTTCAAGGCAATCGTTTTTACGGTGCAGAAGGCGATGCGGCGTAGCACAATCTAGTGGCGAGTTTTAGCAAAACGGATACGGCAAAAATATTCTTCGCATTCAGATATCGATGTATACGAATTTTCATGACGATCGGCTGAATAGTCTTGAAGTTCATGTGTTGACGCGACATCTAGTGTCAAGTTATAGGAAAATGGATCGTGTCAAACTCTTCCCCGTGTTCAAATATCTATGTATACCTATTTTCATAGCGATCATTCGCACAGTCAAGAAGTGATACACTGAAGGGCCATCTAGTGGATAATTGAAGTAATGATTTGCTACAGCACCGTCATGTGGCGAGTTATAGCAAAATGGATAACGCCAAAATATTCTCATTGTTCAAATAGCTATGTATACTGATTTTCATAGGCACCGTTTGAATGGTCAAAAATATGGCCTGCTGCAGCGTCATCTAGTGGCGAGTTAAAATAATAATGCATTGCAGTGCCATCTAGTGGTGAGTAACATCAAAAGAAACGCAGTTAGAATGTATTCTTCGTCCTCAAATGTGTAAGTATAAAAATTTTTATGCCGATCGGTCGAACGGTATAGAAGTTGATGCGTTGCAGCGGTATTTAGCGGTAAGTTACAGCAAATAGATAGTGAAAAATATTCTCCGTGTTCTAATATTCGCGTGTACCAAATTTCATCGAAATTGGTTGGACGATATTCGCATAGCAAACGGCTAAACGGAATAGAATTCGACGTTCTGCTGCGCCACCTAGTGAAAAGTTAGAGGAAAACGGATAGCATAAAAACCTTCTCCATGATAAAAGACTTAGGTGAACCAATTTCATGGTGATCGGTGAAACGGTGCTGGAGTTTTTCAACCTCCTACACACATACCAACATTCATTTTTATCTATAACCAGTCTTATTATACGTATATACCAGTCTCAAGTAAAATCCAGTTTCAAATCTAAGTGCCAGTGCCAGCATACGCCATTTTGCAAGAGTTTTTTCAGGGAATCATTCGAAGCATTGACTTAGCAGCAATCAAAATGGGAAATGGTTCGACCGCCAGGCATTTATTTGAAAAGTGGAATCCCTTAATGCAGCCGCATTTTTAAATTATCAACTATAACATGTTTTATTCATCGTTAAGTCGATGTACTAAATGCGAAGATTTCAATTTTCTGAAATTTGGCGGATTTCCCCCAAGTTAAATCAATGTACTCAATTGGCGAAAATTCTGAAGCTACATCGCTTGAAATGCCCTAATAACTGCATTATTTCTGCACGGATAGTTAAAATTTAATGCTGTATTCTAAGAAAAACCTATACACTTGTTTTCAAAAATGCTATTCCCTTAAGCTCTCAGTAAATTGCGCCCAAAAGCCTAAAACTGTGCAAACCGCTAGAACTCACTCTCTAAAAATCGGCCTATCAGCCATTTTTTTTTTTTCGCCAAACTAAAAAAAATTACATATTAGTCTCGGATATCTTCGATCCTCATTGTTTTGCGTATAAAACATTTTATTCCTGCTCTCATTTCTTATGCGCACACGATATTATAATTAAAAAAATAACCTAAAAAAATCATTATTATTCTTTTATTTTTACTTTAAGAATTTATAACATTTTATTCGGCAAAATCGCCACACATGGCAACCAATATGCTTATTTCACACACTTTTTTCACTATAGGGGTTAATATTACGTAAAGCTTTCTGCGTGGAGAACATAAAAAATCTCTTAAATTCCGGGAACGGAAATTAAGAGAACCATTCAGGAGGAAAACGCTTTTAAGTGGAGTTTCAAAGTTTTAAAGTGGACTATCATTTATTCTATATTATTTTACATATCTGTGTAAAATTTCAGGCTGACAGGTCCATTTTTGTGGAATTGTATACTACCCAAATCAACAAATTGACAAACAGAATTTCATTTTTATTTATAAGATAACCTACGCTTGTTTTTAAAAATAACCTCTCATTAAATTGCGCCAAGCGCTAGAATCATAGAAAATCTGACACACTTTCAGATTTTTAAATACGCACTAAAATGCTATATATAAAAAGAGTTATAATCCATGGGTCTTCCCTATTTTCGTTCCTTCTTTCATTAAGTTGGAAAGTGTATCATTATTCATGAGTGTGATTAAACAAAATTAAAAGTGATATTTCTGACATCCTTTTTTCTGGATGTAATACATTAGATGCAGAAAAGCTGCTCAGAAAAATGCACAATTCCAACTGAATGAAAATTTCAAAAACTTATACGCAGGTGTATTCATAACCCAAATAGCAGACGATTAAATTACGATAAATAGCGCCAAGCGTTAGAATCCTCCTCAAAATCGCGAGAATGCTGAAGATAGATCGCTTGAAATCCCTTAATAACTGCATTATTTTCGCACGGATCATTAAAATTTAACGCTGTATTCTAATAAAACCTTTGCACTTGTTTTCAAAAATCCGTTTCCTTAAGCTCTCAGTAAATTGCGCCAAGCAGGAAACTGTGCAAACCGCTAGAACTCACTTTCTCGGCATTTGAGCCATTTTATTTTTTCGCCAAACTAAAAAATTTTAACATATTAGCCTCGGAAATCTTCAATTCTTATTGTTTAGCGTATAAAACATTTCATTCCTGCTCCGATTTCCCATGCACACGATATTATAATTAAAAAAAAATATAACCTTACGAATATAAACTAACAAAAAAAAAATCATTATTATTCTTTAATTTTTACTTTGAGAATTTAAAACATCTTATTCGGCAAAATCGCCACACATGGCAACCACGATCCTTATTTCACACTTTTTTCACTACAGGGGTTACAATTACGGAAAACTTTTTGCGTGGAGAACATAAAAAATCTCTTAAATTCCGGGAACGGGTGGACTTTCAAAGTTTTAAAGTGGACTATGATTTATTCTATATTATTTTACATATCTGTGCAAAATTTCAGGCTGATAGGTCCATTTTTGTGGATTTGTATACAACTCAAATCCACAAACAAACAAACAAACAAACAAACGAACAAACAAACAAACAAACAAACAGAATTTCATTTTTATTTATAAGATATGCCAGCATTAATTTTTGAGCAAATAAGCATGGATTTATAACAAGTGCATCCAGTTCACTGAACAAATTTTAGCCGAATTTTTAATTGCTTCTAATTTTTATTGCTAAATGAAAATAAACACAAAACTATTAAAACATGTTAATATTGGACTCAATAAAGTAAAATTGGGCTATATTACTTTCTTCGGTTTTACGAGAGCTATAGGGTGGAGCTTCGTATCTGAATATTTTTTGATTTTTTCTGGGAAATTACATGCTGAATTTTTTAACAAATATTTTTCCTAGCATAAGTAAATCCAAATGAAGTTGCGATTTTATTTTCAGACCATTTTAAAAAATCATGCATTGTAGGGTTAAAAAATCTTTTTGGAGTCATAGCGGTAAAAGTTTTATCGTGGAGTGGCTGCCCGGAATTCTCAGAGAGTCAGTGAATCAGTGTAACTATACAGTAGGATTTTTTCAATTTATATGGCCCACCTATTTCTAATAGATAAAGAGGTCCTAGTATGGCCGAGTGGATAAAGAAAGTGAACATGGTAGATGGCTGAAGTGTGAAGGTCCCGGATTCGGACCTATCACGCGGCCATCGGTTTAACGGTTTGGGAGTTTTTGGGCGGTTTTTTCCGAGTGTAACGTGAATCTGCGTTGGAACCCCTTAAAAGTCCTCCGCACAAGGCGGCCCTTGCTTAGGCAGATAGCCCTCGAGTAGCTTTGCTTTAATACACAATAACTAATAGGGCTATGTAAATTAAAGTGACCACCGAAGGGTGTTTTCACGTTTTTGGGGCACCCTGTGTACATGCATTCTAATTGGAGATTGTTCCGTAAGTCTTAAATATCTACGTAACAAATTTACTTTAGAAAAAAGCTATTTAAATGTCTAACAAAATGTTGTGTGACTGAAAATACATACAAAAACACAATGCTATGTATGAAAATTTAAAATTGTTTTTAATTACAAATTTAGAATGCTATAAGGCTTCCGTTGTAAGTATTAGCCGGGTTTTCGGATAAGATGGAAAAATTTACTTATTATTAAAGGTTTTGAGATCCAATCACAGAATAAGTCTTAGAATACGGACGAAGACTATTTGCACGAGAACTGGGTTCTGATAGACCATTCAAAGACCCACGATGGGAAGCTATACTGGTCTTCTCTACTGCGTCTCTTCAGGGAGTAGAACGAATGGGTTAAACCTGGGTTCACTGGTGGGAGACATCTCCTTACGAATTTGACATAGTTTTAGTTTCAGGTATTCTCAGGAGAGGAGCTCCCGCCCCCCCCCCCAATTTGAGTCCGCTACTCCAAGACACTACAAACAAAACAACAGCAAAAAGACAAACTATGGTATTGTGCTTGTTAAAATATTTAAAAAGAAATTCGGTTTGAAAAAAATTGTTCTTTTTAAAAATAATCCTTTATGCATTAAGCATATCTCTCAACCCTTACGTCAATGACCGGGTACCCGGTACCTTCTGAGGGTGGGGTAGTGGTAATTGAATCATTTCTTAATGAAGCCTATGTAAAATCGCTTTTAATCCTCGTTACTTACACGAATCTTAACTATACATATAATTTTTAACCCCTTTTGGGAGAAATTATCATTGAGTTTCCTATATCATTACTCACAATTCGGGTACTCAGGTACCCATTATTGTGTCTTTTGTTCATACAGATTGTAAACGATTATTATAACAAATATAAGCAACCATTATCATAATAACTAGCTGCGTACCCGTTCTCCGCACGGTAGGGAACGAAACTTTTTCTTACATGTATAGTTCCAATTGATTCCAGTGATTTGGGATCTAAAAATAAGCAAAATGATTTGACTCTTGGCGTAAAGTTACTCATTAGTTATTTGTAAAGTTAGTATAAGTACTGACCTGAGACCATTGTTAATATTATGACGCAAAAAACTATGTCGGCGTCATTCGCAATTAGAAAAGAAAAGCGTGACGGTTCGCAGTGAAAATTCCTAATATTCAAAATGTCTCATTTCTGCATCATACTCTTTTTTAGATTTAAGTTATGCCATTAATACCTTAGATACTACATGATGTGGAGAACCGTTTTATTTTATAATTAAATAGTTGTGTACCCGCTCTTCGCAAGGCAAGAAGAGAACATTTTCCTAAAATGCGATCATAACTACTTGTGACAAGAAAAAAATCTCCAAGAAAAAAGTTGTGTGACAGTCTTTTCTGTTGAAACAACCGCGGGATATATTAACGCGACGTAGAATTACTTAATGTTTTGTTAGCTGTGATGTAATACAGCTGTTGAAAAATGAATAGAAGACTTAGTTTCACGAAATATTTATTAATGCGGTATATTGTGCTTTGATCAATATTGCCCCAGCATATCTACTAACTATTACTTATACTATCTTTTACTGATACCAATACAATATATTTTCGTTTTTCAGTCGTTAATACTTAATTTAAAGAAACGGCTTAGATATTTGTCACGAATGTAGTCTTTTAGTCTTTGGTGACTTTTGCAATTTATGCATTAGTATAAACGATAATCATTTCACTTTATGGTTGCCACTAAAACAGCTCTCCATACATTTGTATGCTTAATTATTGTCAGATTGGCGTATTTAGCACCAGGGCCCTAGTATCTCACGGGCAAATCGGAACTTTTCCCAGTGCCTCCGGCTCGAAATGGCCAATTTCAAATGTTGTTCTGAAAAATCCTTTTTTATAAACATATATTTTATGAAAAATAAAACAAATTTCATAGATGGAGGCCCCCAAATTCATTAATGCCCGGGGTCCCTGTTTGCCATAATCAGGCCCTGTTTAGCACCGCAAAATCTTTCTTGCGATTCGAAAACGTGTCCCGTTTAAAATCTCAATTGAAAATAATGCTGGTTAATTCACTTGTGAAAAAACAGCATTCAATTATTTTTCTGGCAACGTAAAGTAAAATATAGAATTATTTCACGTATTATAATCGCGTATGTTTTGCTCGTGAGTCCGTTTTTCTGATTGAGTTTCGAAAGGGGTTTTAAACTCGTGACGTCAAAGTGGCGCACATTTCACATGTGAAAACTAATTATTTTTAAATAATTTTATTTATTTTTTTTCAACTGGCAATTTTAATCATTGTTACTGTCTCCAAGACAACCAAACCGCAGGATATCCTACCGAAAATTTTAAGCTGCTGCGATTGAAATGAAAATCCTCCTTTACTTAAAAATTCGTAAAAAATCTCCTAATTTATATTTTCCTCTGGTTTTTCTTTTAAAAGAGGGCGAAATGTATGCTCCGTCATTTGAGAAAATATAAAAAAATTATGACGGATAGAATTTAAGATGCAGCAGTTTTAAAAATATTTTATGAAAGTCAGCGTCAAATTTAATTTTATTTGAAAAAGTCCCAAAAATCTGCAAATTATGTTACACAGTTCGAACAAACAGTTTTTAAAAGAAAATTTTTTCCTCTATCCGATGATGTAAATTTCGTTTTCTTGCGAGTGTAATGACCGGCGTTATTACGTATTATGCGAGAAAAATCGCTAAAAAATCGGACAAAACATAAAATAAAACATTTTCTAATTCGAATTTGGAAAAAATCGCTCCGAGGCGTGTTAGGATCTGTCCTAGTGAAGCCGTATGCAAAACTGGGTAGGTCTGTGACCAACCGTCTCGGCGCAATGCGATCAAGAGACGCGCTCAAGAAGATCGGAGGTCACAAACCTACCTACATAGGCTACATACAATGTTTACTCTCGGATTTTATTATATATAAGATAATTATTATTATGAATAATTATTATTCTGATAATATTTCCTTTAAATTATTTATGATTGTTATAATTTATTATTCGAGTCGTGAAGTAAGCTATTGCTTGATTATAAAATTGGTAAGTGGTAAGGAAACAAATGGAGAGCTTAGATATTCGATGTGGGTACCGTGGTACCAGTTATTAAAAAAATATCAGTTATTTAAAGTATTTGGTCCTTGACGCAAAGGTTAACAAGCGGTGCCTTGGAAATAAAACTCTTTTTCCTTTTAAATTTAACTTTTGACAGATTAACTTATTTTGTGAGAACAAAACAAGATAGCAGTTACACTTTTTCGTATAATGCTATTATATATTTGTTAAAATTCTAAAGATTGATGAATTCGTTAGTTAAGACCGTTTTTAAAGTTTGATGTACTTAATCAGAAGGCATTTCTAAAAATATGTCTAAATATACGAATGAAATATTTAGCTTAAATCGTGTGATTGGTTTAATTGGTTCTGAAGGCACAGTGATGGATCCTAGTGAAGCCATATCAAGTTTCTTTCGCTTCGTCAAGGTCTGTAACGTCGCAGTGTTAACAATTAACTATTGTAGTAATGCATAACTTATTAATGTGCTGTCCAAACTGAAGGCATTTGAAGCATCAGACGAATTCATACTTTTATTTATTTTGAATCTCTTCCATTCAGCATAAACTTGGCCGATAATACTGGAAAGACAGCCTTAAACGTTGCACAGACAATACCTATCATTTTTGACGTGCAATAAACTTTATTTCCATTATCCTAGCGTTAACAAATTTTTTGAGGGAAATACCAATTGAAAGTTAGAGGATCTAACTTATCGGAAGTTATCTAACTTACACATTAAGCAGTTAGAGCACGGGACGGATTGATAGATATATCAAAATTGTAATATCGGCTTTGATGAAAGGTGTTAAAAAAAAAGAAGTACACCCTCTCTAAAAAGTTTTCGAGTAAGAGTCGAAGTTCCTACGCCGGTTTCGTAAATTAAGAGTTATTTATCATAGCATATGGAATAGGTTATGTATAATTATAACTTCCCATATTAATGTCGAGTTGTTCGTTTTTCAAAAACTCATTAATTATTTACAATGCTAAAATAGAAAATTTAAAGGTGTTTACACAGGTGTAACATCAGTCACGTTTTTTGATTTCCCTTTATTTAAAAAAAGAAAAAAAAAGATTTTTTATATTGAGAATGGATAACAGCATAGTTACTTATTTATGATACTCTTGATCAATTTTAAATAAATAAATAAATATATTTCTAGCCACTGGTGAATTTCAAAGGTTACAAATGTAGTAAAATTGTAACGCCAGTCACCATCGAATGACCCTTATACTCGCATACTTTTTTGAGAATGTGTACTTCCTAAATTTAGCCAACTTGCGAAGTTTATTTTGTCAAAAGAAAATGACACGACCACCAAATTCAGTGTTACATTTATTATATTTATTTACATTTCAGTCTACAATAAACTATTTCTATTATTACTCAACAAATATATATATATATATATATATATATATAGTATGTATATATAGCTAAACGTTAGAAAAATTCTAATTTCAAACTATTCAAAAATCTCGCATGCATCGTCCAAAAAAATTCTACATAAATGAGAGTACATGTATCTATGTATAGTATGTAGATAAATTAAATGGGCTTAAACATAAGGCATTTGATGTATCACGCATTTATAAGATGAATATATACAGTGTATTCTAAAAGCATTTGAACGTTAATTTTACACAATAACATTGTATATACAAGAGATGTGTCTTGCAACAATTTCACGTGTATTTTACTTACACAAGGTGGGACATCGGTAACTTGAGAAATGTTTAAAAAAAATTACACGCGTCACATCATGGCTTGAAAAATAAAATTGCTTAATACAGCAGTTGCTTCATTCATTTTATCCCAAAACTGAATTAATTAAAAGGAACAGTAAATAGAATGCTTATTATTTTCGAGTAAACAGCACTCAAAATAAAACAAACATAGTAAAGGTCCCTATTTTTTTTTACCCGTTAGCGGTGTTTTAAAACTCAAGGCTAACCACAAACAAACGTACGGGGTTAAAGGGACTTCCTCTTTACACCCAACGCCAGAAAAAAAAAAAAAAAAAAAAACCGCTTAAAGTCCTTAATTTGTTTTTTAAACCTTGACTATTATTTTTATTCAGTTTTCATTCCACCTACTAATGCAAATAGATAGTAAAGCTTTTGCGTGGGGAAAAAAAAAGGTTTTAAACAGATTTTTAATGAACACAATTTTTTATTAAATATTTAGTACTCATACTTTTGACTGGTATGGGCAGTACCTAAGATAATATATTAAAAATACAAAGTGTCTATTATAAATTATATCTATCTATTCGAAGTCAACTTAAAAGTATTATTGTTACCATCTAATATAATTTTAATATAGAGATTCTTAGTGTGTTTTAGCATTAAAGGAACATATGCTTATTAATTTTTGCTGAAACTTTTTGTCACTTTACATACGCTACTGGCCAAAAGTATTGCAAGTTTGAGAAATCTAACCATCGTTTCAAAAATAAGTCCAGAAAAAAAATGGACAGGAAATTTCCCAGATTGAATTATTTTTCAGAATTTATGTAGTATAATTGGAAAGAATACATCTGAATATCACCAAAAAACAAAATCAAAGCTCCAGGAACGTATAATAAAGTTGCCACCATGAAGCACTGAAGGTAGTGTTCTAAAATATTGTGGATTCCATATCCAAAAGAGTGGCTGTGTGAAAATAAATGATTTTTAGTTTAATTATTATCCTCCATTTATTCACTATCATCTTTTTGCAGAATAACTTGAAATGAATTCTTTATTTTATTTTACTCCGGCGAGCCAAAATGGATTATGATTTCTATAATAACCTATAGATATTTTTTTATGGCTATTTTTTCAATAAATTAAATAATTATTTTTGTTCTTTAACTTAATGCTATGTTGTCTTTGGCTATTTTTTCAATAAATTAAATAATTATTTTTGTTCTTTAACTTAATGCTATGTTGTCTTTGAAGTAACTAATTTAACATGTTGACATTAAAAAATATCAATTACATTGATTTTTAGTTTAGACGGGGGAGAGGGGGGGGCTTAATCTTGAAAAGGGTTAGATTTCTGAAACTTGCAATACTTTTGCCCAGTAGTGTAGTTTGAAACTCAACCGAGGTGCTACCATTTATTTTTTCTTCGCAATGCTGCAGCTTAAGAAGACCTTATTTTCCAGCAATAGCAATCCAGCAATTCCATAATTTTCAGCAATTTGGGTGCCGCAACCAGTTGCGGCAACCTCTTTCCTAAAAATTCTCCTCCGTTACTTAGGGATAGGGCAACTCCGACCTTTTCGTCCTGAGGCGAAAATGTTGCTGGTTGCTGGAGTGCTAACCAGTCGTGGTACAATTTCCTATTTCTACATCGCAAGTAGAGGGTGAATCGCTAGCGTTTGTGAGCGCTCACAAAAACTGTAATCGCAGCGCCGAGTTTGTTTACTATGGCAACCCTGCATGGTTGCGGGTATGCCCCGACTGGTTGCGGCAACCAAATTGCTGGAAATTATGCCCGTGTAATAGGGCCTTTGGTTATCATAACTGTTCCTTATCTGCAAACACACTCACTGAAAAAAAACAAGCTACTTCTCGGTGGGATAGTAAGATAAAATTTACACTGTACAAAAGTTGTTTTTGAGTAGACGTCTATGCAGGCACATGTTACGGATGCAGTGTCTAAGAACTAAGTGTTTTGAAAGATTTTCCTTGAACAGTATGGATCAATCCACATGGTCCCTTGAGAATCAATCCGAACGTGGAGCAGAAGGGGGTGTTTATTTTACAATTCCCCCAGCCCCTTTTTTTGTGAGGAGGAGGTTAAATTTCCCGAGCTTTTCTTGATAGGGTTGTCATTTACTATTACGTGCTAGGCAGCTTTAAAACTTTGTGAGATAACAACGGAAAATATTCTAAAATTTTCCGGTTCTAAAATAAATAATTAATTTTGTACGATGAAGTTTTCTTTTAATCGTACTTTTTAGTACAGTTATTATTTTTATCATTTGTTTTAATTTACATGCTGTAAAATAATTTAGTAGTATAACTGGTTGAGTTGTTTAATGGGTTTATCATAAATTGCCTACATTTTAATTTATAATTTTAGTCTTTATGTGCCGTTATAGAGTTCTATAGTTTTGAGCGATCATTATCAAAGTTCGCTAAAATAATTCTTAAAAATATCTGAGCAGCAAATCCACTGCCCACACTTGCTGTTTAAAATTGTGTACTTGGATTATATTCTGATACCTTAATCTGTGCGATGTAGTTTCAGTTTTGTAATGAGAACTCTAGCATAAAAACTCCATTATGACCCCCCCCCCCTTTTTTTTTATGGGGAGGAGGTTAAATTTCCCGAGCTTTTCTTGTACATTTTTCATTAATGGAGGTTGCAAACACTGCATATTCTCTATTTTATTCGAATTTTTTGATGTTTTTTTAATCCATGTTCACATAGATGTTGCTTATCATTTACTCCTTGAAAAAAAAAAAAAAAATGCAGCATTTTACACCAATGCACCGTGGAAAATTTATTTCCGATTGGATGTATGACAAAGAATAAAGACTAAACTAAAAGCCACGATATTTTTTTTTTCATGCAAAGGCATATGTTTGCGATACGTCTTTGTATTGCTCTATCGATGATAAAAAGTTCTGGTACGTGCATTATTATAAATAAATAACTCAAAAGTGCAGTTTTTTGGCAATATAGTAATCATTATAATAAACCTCTGACCACACTGACGTGTTCATTACTTTAAAAAACTGCAAATAACTTAAAAAGCTATGTTTTATGAGAGATTTTGGCATGTTAATCACTGAGCTCTACCTGGAGTGTGAAGTCCCATGTGCTTTTGATAGTAGCATACAACGTATAACTATGTCAAAAAAGTTCTTTATGGCACGCGATTGGTGATTTGGTAAAATCGACTGCTATGTTGCTGGTAGCTTAATCCGGCGATGGCAACGGCTGCCTTTTTTTTTTCAGCATTCGGGAACGTTTGGACACTCTATCCTGTTGTATTTCTATATGAATGGCATTTCATCCCATGCTCCTGGTACCATAAGATGTCAGTACTGATAAATATGATTCTGACATCCAATAATTGGTGACCCCACCATGTCTGAGTGGATAAGACGATGAAAACGCTAGATGGCTGAAGTGTGACAGTCCAGGTTCGGGCCTTTCGCGCGGCTGTCGATCTAACGGTCTGGAGTGTTTGGGACGGTTTTCTCCAGATGTTACGTGAATATGCGTTAGAGCCACTTAAAAAGTCCTCCGTCCAAGGCACAACACCCTAGGCATATGCCTCTAGTGTAGGCTCGACATGACACACAAACAAACAAATAATCGGCCATTTTTTGCTGCAAGTTAAGGCATGTAAAAAAAGTAAAGGATTCTCCCGTAGCCAAAGTATTTTACTGAAATCAAATGGATTTCCCCTGAATCGAAATTTGGAAAATGCATACTAGTGCGTTAAAAAGTTAATACTAGAGATCAGTTTCTAACTAAAAGTTCATAATTGCCAGTTCAAGAACTTAACAAAGTGGTATTTGAAAATGCGATGACTACTTGCAAATCACCGGATTTCGCAGGTGGTTAAAACAGAGACCAGGGGTCGATCCAGGAATTTTGTCCAAGCGTTCCATTTTTGTGAAAATTGCTAATTTTTGTGAATTTTCATACCAATTTTTTAATAAAAGTCACGTTTTTTTGGGTTAAAATAATTGATAAAACAGATTAAAATTAAGGGTAAAATGCCTATGATGGGACGTTTTAATCGATTGTAGTTTTGTGGAACCCCGGGAACGCCAACTTTACAAAATTCACGTGGGTGCTTTAGATACTTTTATTTATTTATTCATTTTTTATTTATTTTTTCTTTGTGTGTGTGTGGGGGGGGCGATTGGACATTTTGCAAAGAAAAACTCCCCTAGCGATATTGTGCTTTGTGTTAAAGTTGCTGATATTTAGAGAATTTTTTTTGTTAACACCCCACGCGGAAAATTTTAATATTAAAAAGGGAAATGACCAAAATGACAGCAAGTCTTGTGGCGTTTCCATCGTTAACCTGATCAAAACAGTATAAAGTAATTATGGGTTATAGTTTTTAACCCTCTGAGCGGCTGAGATGTAATAGTAAGTTCATCCGCCTCCAGTTTTTTCTGAAACAGATGACGTATTTTTACTGTTTTTGTTGTTCTTTTGTCTATGGACAGACGATTGCGCTATTCATGGAAATAGGTGTCATTGTCACAGAGGGGGTTGGACTTCTGCCTGCTGGTCCCTAATTTTAGACCCATTCCAGATGTGGGACTGACCTCTACCTGAAATCGTCACCTCCAGAGACATGTTTGAACACAGCACATTGGAGCCATGACGACTTTTACGTGCATCTACTCCCATGAGCGTACACGGTCCCACAATAGTCCAGCCGAGAGAGGAGTTCACCCTCTCAAGCACTGGCCAAGCCGGATTCTGCTTCACTTTACGTGTTCTTATGGGAACGGAGTTTAGTGACTAGACCACTACGGGCGTATTTTTACTATTAGATATTTTTGGTAAACAAAGTACATTTATAATGCGTTACTTTACAACTTATACATTTGAAAGTAGTATTTATAATAGAACTATTTTCATACAGATTTACTTTTTGTGTTATTGAAAATCCCCAAGCTTGGTAGCGTGGGTAGAATTATCCCAAAAACCATAGGGGGGGGGTCATCCTTTTTAAAATTTTTAAACTCTCGTTCAACCTGTTCGCCTCCATTGTTTACAAAGACACAACAAATAAGATTCCGAAGCAAGGTTTTGCACAAAAGTGAATTATCCCCGTTGCGTCTTTGCTATAAATGAGAATGAACAGGTTAATCCTGGATTTATGGAAGGTACAAGGGAATGAACTCGACAACTGTACCTTTATGGTTGCACAACTGTTTGAACTTGACGTGGAATGATTGATAACTAATTTACATTTATATCCCCAGGAGAAAGAGGGGCGTTATTACAAGCATGAAGTCTTTGTCTGTGAGTATGGTATGTGACATCGGAGATCGACAAACGGATGGACCGATTTCAATGCTGCTTTTTTTTTTTAAACTAGAAAACTGGCTTAAATGGGCTGGTTCTTAGCTCAATCGTTCCATTCATGTAAAATAAAACTGCATGAGGTTTGAAGCCTAGTTTTGTGATATCGTAGCTCGCAAACGGATAAGCAGATTTTAATGCGTTTAGTTCGCTCGAAAGCTGGTTTGGGAATGGTTCGTACGTATTCTGGATGATACTCACTTCGTAAGCTGAAGATTTTTTATAAAACCTGTTTTTTACACTTGTTTGTCCGAGACGCTCAAAGGGTTAACGGACGTATGGATTTTAGCGATGTGTTAGTGTGTGGTTTATGAGAACGCAGTCGGAGGAAAAGTTCTAGGTGTATACCGGCTGATTTCCAAAGTTCACGATAGATGGCGTGACGCACAAAAATGTGGTGAATAAGAAACGCCGAATATTTTTTCGTCTGACAGATCGGACATTACATTCCTGTACAGAAAATGACTTGATTGCAGGGCCGTAACCAGATGGGGGACTACGGGGGCTGAGCCCTACCTAAAAGTCTCCCAGCCTCCCCCCTAAGATTTTCAAAGATTTCAGTAAATTCACTGACGAATAGAGATGGACGCGAGACGAAAAATTGGTGTCTCGCGTCTCGCAAAACAGCCGAAAAGCTTGTCTCGTCTCGCAAAAATCCCTATATCATAATGTTAAAAATGTTTGTCCCGTCTCGCAAAAAATCTGTAAATCTCTGTCTCGTCTGGCAAAAAGTCGTCTCGCGTCCACCCTACTGACGAATACAAAAGTTTAGTGGAATCACAAAGCGGGACAAAAACACAAAACTTACGCTATTCCTTACACCTTGATTTACTACTCGGGGCAGGAATTCCGAGGGGGTAAGTTAAAACCCTACCCCCCTCGATACTGCCGCCATGCTTATCCCACGTTTCTTAGACTTGAATTTGGCAGTAAATCTCGATGAAAAAATTGTTAATGGAATGAATGGTAAATATTTTAAAATATGGCATTTTGTGAAATAAAAATTCTAGGTGAAGATGTAAAAATTGGAAGAACCTCCCCCCCCCCTCCCCGAACTACTATTTATATTTAGTCAGCCCCCAAAACTAGATTCAAAGCCCTACCTAGCATGTCATCTTGGTTACGGCCCTGCTTGATTGTTGAATGCGTTTCTAACAACGACGATTTCAAAAAAAAAAATTCACTTAATAAGCCATGTTTTGTTCCAAGAAACGCTCGCGAGAAGTTTTAGTTCATTCCAGGCCCGGACTGGCCAGGTCGGATGGTCGGCTGTTGCCGACGCACCCCGAGGCCCTACAAAATGGGTATACTATTTTACAATTAGAGTAATTTGATATATATATGTAGCATTTAACGCTGCTACGGGAGGTTTGTAGTCGTGGACCGAATGAGTCGAGGCTGTTTAGGCCCATTCTCGGCGTGGGGTACTAGGCGAGAAGGCTCGGGACTCTGGCTTCAAGCCGTTATTGCGGGGTCCGGGCCGGTCTTCGCTGGAGCGAGCGGTGAAAATCTTTGGGCCATATCGGCCGTCGATGAATGAGTCAGTGTTCAACTACGATTACATCATTTTATTGGGCGATTCAATACATATTTCCACGGCAGTTGCAGTCATGCGGAAGATTCGCTCCTGGGATGCATCAGCCCCTTTTATTTAACTTTTGAGGTCGTGTCACATGATCCATGCACGTTGCAATTATTGGCAGATCCCAAAATCTGGGCAGCGGTTTTTCACGGTTTGTTATGGCTTTTTAGATTCCAGATTGACTGTACGCGGGGTCTGTCTACAAAATTACAAAGGAATTGCAAGGGACCGTTTAGTAATTGCAGTTCTTGAATGCAGATTCCTTTGTTCCAACTCACTTAAAACTGCGTAGTTCTAGAAATGTGGGATTTTAGAGAATTTTATTTGTAATGTTATATATATATATATATATATATATACATAGATAGATACATATATATCAGAGTAATTTGATTACTTATTTCCCAGTTATCTTACATCTTTGCGCAGTGGAGGACCCTAGAAACCCCGCGGCTCGAGGGGCCCCCACCGAAGAGTCAGGGCCCTTTAACAGCTCTAAAATAGTTAAATGTGGTTGTTAGGTACATAAGCCTAATCCTCAAATATTAAATATTGTAGTATTCTATTCCTTCTAAATTCTTCAGTAAGGACCCCTTTTCGATCTCGACCCGATGGCCTCCGAAGGAGCCAGTTCGTGCTTGGTTCATTCACTTTATTTTGAAAGAAACTGCTCCCGAAATACATCGCGCTTTCCATGTGTGAACACGTTTTATCGAATGCAATTTGTAAAGAATGGTTTTTAACAGTTTAAAAAAGGACGATGAAGGTGTGAATGACCCACTACGAAAAGGACAACCGAAAAAAAGTTCGACAAAACCCAGTGGCAAACATTCTCGGATGTAGATTCGGTGACTAAAGGCAAGTACGACTTGCAGAACAACTGAAGGAGTTGCAACCAAAAGTATCAAAGGAGTTTCCAAACCAAAATAAAGTGCATTTTTGCCTTTTCTCTTTAAGGCTGTTTTCATTTTTTAAAGCATGCAATTTTTGGACACTTCTTTTAGAAAACTTTATTGTGCTAGGGACTCGGAAAAATTTCGAATGTCTCTTTACAAGTTGTACTGTGAACTGTCACAGAGAATGAACCCATTGGACTTAGTAATCGCCCAGAAAAAAATGCTCAACCTACGGAATTTTGCGATATTTCCAAAAACGCGTTAATCCTTGGCTCATTTTTTTAAGGCCATTTTTGTGCTTGAGAATTTTTTTTCCGAAATTTGCACGAGGCATGCAGCTTGACAGTTAGTAACCACACAGCACCCAAAGGTTCTCTGAACGTCTATAATCGTTCAGACAACGTTCTCTGAACGCTAATAGACGTTCAGAGAACCTATGCGTGCTGTCTGGGTATGAGTCCATTGTGCATTGGGTGAAGAGGCATTATTCGTTTTTTGGAGTGTTTAACATCTTGGGTTTGTTTTTAAAGCTGTTCAAAAGTCTTGTGACTACGATCGCTCTTCAGGTAGAACACTCCCACACAGCACGCATAGGTTCTCTGAACGTCTATTAGCGTTAAGAGAACGTTTTCTGGACGATTATGGACGTTCAGACAACGTTCGCTGAACGTTAATAGACGTTCAGAGAACCTATACATGCTGCCTGGGTATAAGTCCATTGTGCATTGGGTGAAGAGGCATTAATGGTTCTTTGGAGTGTTTAACATCTTGGGTTTGTTTTTAAAGCTGTTCAAAAGTCTTGTGACCACGATCGCTCTTCAGTTAGAACACTCCCACACAGCACGCACAGGTTCTCTGAACGTCTATTAACGTTAAGAGAACGTTTTCTGGACGATTATGGACGTTCAGACAACGTTCGCTGAACGTTAATAGACGTTCAGAGAACCTATGCGCGCTGCCTGGGTATGAGTCCATTGTGCATTGGGTGAAGAGGCATTATTCGTTTTTTGGAGTGTTTAACATCTTGGGTTTGTTTTTAAAGCTGTTCAAAGTCTTCCCAGCAAACACACACAGGTTCTCTGAACGTCTGTTTACGTTAAGAAAACGTCTTCTGAACGTTAATAGATGTTCAGAGAACCTGTGTGTATTTGCTGGATTGTGACGACGATCGCTCTTCCAGCATATATATGCATAGATTCTCTGAACGTCTGTGAACGTTCAGAGAACGCTTTCTGGACGATTATAGACGTTCAGAGAACCTGTGTGTGCTGTATGGGACCCGTAAGTTAACGTGTTTTTAAGTTAAACCAAAGGTCTTTGGGAAATGAACCGGTCCACCTAGTCTACACCAGCGAAGGTGACCGAGAGTGCGTTCGTGGCTGCTATATGGCAGTCTCCGTGCTGCTGGACACGCTGAGGTCCTTGGACGCTCGAATGGCATCACTGTCTGACTGTAAGGTTCTCGACTTGGGAACGAACTGGCAGCGGCATAGGACAGGTCTCTGGTAGTCTGTCTGGATGGCGACGTTCCTCAGCACAGAGTCCCCCGCAGTCCTCTGCTTTTTTAGCAGGGCAGCTGACTTCCGTTCCAGACTTCTTTCTTCTAGCACCTGTAGGAGGATAAGAATATAACGGTGTATTTCGAAAAAAATCATATGCTTTTGGTGCATAAATAACGAATAAGTTTATTATGTATCACGCACTTCAAAATTTTTGGAATGCCTCTTTACATGCTGTACTACAGGGTAATTCAAAATGTATATAGCAATTACAAACGGATATAACTGTTTAACCCTTTGAGGCGCAACCCTTTCCCAATGCTGAAAAAAGGGCAGCCGTTGCCATCGCTCGACTTAACGACCAGCAAGAGGGCGGACGATCGAAACGTTCATCGAGTGCCACAGATCAAGAGACCCCTTTTTTGACGCAGCTGGCTGTGCGGCACAGCCAGCTGCGTCAAAAAAGGGGTCTCTTGATCTGTGGAAACGATGAACGTTTCGATCGTCCGCCCTCTTGCTGGTCGTTAAGTCGAGCGATGGCAACGGCTGCCCATTTTTCAGCATGGGGCAATCTATCCAGCTGTTCTCGCATTCTTCCATTTTTCAGCAGATGTCAGTGCTGTTAAAAATAATCTTTTGACGGGAAATGACGTGCTAAAAAGTAAAGGATTCTCGTGGACCTATGCCACCCGCCACTATTTTTATAGAAATCCAATCTATTCTTCGTGATTGGCAACAGTCAAAACGTCAGAGTTGGGTGTTCCCAGAGCGGGAACACTTCGCGTTAAGGGGTTAATGAAAAATAATTTATCGATAAGATTAACACAGAATGTAGACGGAACTTCAAAATTTCTTCAAGTAAGGCCCACGTTGAAAGTTTGAAACGGCAAGAAGCTTTGTTCAATCAAACCTGTTCGTTGCGAGGGTCTCATTGGTGGAAATGGCGAGTACCGTGTAGAAAGCATCCTGCGTGGTAGAATGCAACAGTTGTCATTCTGTTACCACAGTGCAGAGAAGATTTCGTCAGAGTTACAGTCCGACGATGCCTTTTGTTCTTGGCCCCCGAGATCTCCAGATTCGACACCCTGCGATTTCTATCGATGGGGCTACATGAAAGTACAGGGTGTATGTGCTTCCCATGCCCAAAACAATTGAAGAACTCAAAGTACGCCTTTGTAATGCGCTTGCTTCGGTGACTGCACAAATGCTTCATAATGTACGACGTGAAATGGACTACCACCTAGATGTCCGTGTGACCAAGGGAAGCTACGCAGAACAATCTATGACGCATGTGTACAAAATTTTGGAGTTCCGTCTACATTATCTGTTAATCTTATCGATAAATTCTTTTTCATTAAATAGTTAATGTTTGTAATGGCTATATTCATTTTGAATTATCCTGTATTTTTTTCCAATGCAGCCAGCAATACAGACAGCAATACATCTTTATGCCAAAACAGAGATCTCAGATGTACAGATAGTACAATAGAACTATATATAAGGGAATCTCAAAGATAAAAAGTCAAAACATTTAAAAGTTGAAACAACAAAACCAGATCAAGGTTGCAGTCCTTTTAGAAGGTTTCTAGCCTCCCATTACCTGGAATAGACACTGGTCTGGGATATTAGAGCTGAGCAAACCAGGAGATGCTCAGCGTTCATCGCCGCACCATTGCAGTAGAGGGGGGGGGGCGCAGGCAGGACTGTCAACTAATCTTGAATCTGCGAAGATGGCCTATAAGCGGTCATGCATCGTAGGAAGCCGAAAGGCAGGTACAGCGCTGCTTCTGATATGGTCTGGAATATTATGGATATTACCTTCCCAGCATTTATCTCTTGTTCTTTCTTCTATTTCTGACAGCTGCTATTACCCCTGAAGGCCACATTGAATTTTAACAAAACATACTTAATAGCCAACCTGGTCTTTTGGAACTTGAACTATGTGACATTCCCTTTTAGCCAGCTCAAATCAAATCCTTGCCAGAACTTTCTTTTTCTCTTCTTTAAGAAGGTCTTTTGGAATTATTGGAAGGATTCTCTTCTTAAGAAGGTCTTTTGGAAGTTGAACTATGTGACATTCCCCTTTGGCCAGCTCAAATCAAATCAAATCAATCATTCCCTTGGTAATGAAAAGGCAGAATACTGCCTTTTCATTACTGGGAATGTCGAAGTGGGAAGAAATCCCCTGCAATGCAACCATTTTATCTTTATCATGCAAGTCTCCTAGTAGGGATCTACATTGATTTACAGAGGATGAAATAGGAGCTTGGCCATTGGACTATTATCTAGAATTGGAACAATTGCTGCCTGAGAGTCAGAGAAGATGGCAAATTGACCACAAGCTGTACTATACGCTGTAATAAACGATAAACAACCTGCATCCGTTGCGAAACGTAAAAAAAAAAAAAAAAAAAGAAATCTACGTCACTCTTCGAAAATTTTTGCTGTGCGATTCCACGTTGAAGAGTTTCTTCAGAAAGTTTTATAAAAGGCACCGTTGATTCGTTTATTACGGTGGATAGTACAACTTAGAAAGAATTACCTTGAATTTTTTTCGATCCCCTGGTGCAATGGGTTCATTTTAACTTTTGTGAAGAGTTTCTTCAGAAAATTTTATAAAAGGCATCGTTGATTCGTTTATTACGGTGGATAGTACAACTTAGAAAGAATTACCTTGAATTTTTTTCGATCCCCTGGTGCAATGAGTTCATTTTAACTTGTGTAAGACCGTAAGGGAGATCTGCTTCTTCGAACTACACCCATAACGGTGTAATTCGAAGAGACGAAATATCCCTCACGGTCTTTGGCCACAAACTGAAACAAACTCATTTTGAAAGGGACTTTAAAAATGAACTGTACAAGCGTTTATATGCTTGAATTAGATTAAGGAATCTAAATTGTTTTTGATCTTAATGTATGTGAATTCTTTTGGATGATCCTGCTAAAAACTATAAATTCTACATACACTATTTCCGATCGAAGGCCTTGTTTTCAAATCATTAACAACGTAGATCAAATTTTCTTTTCTTTGCAATGGTTGAATATCTAATACACAGACTGTCCATAGTGCATTTATGAATAGTAAAGGCTTTAATAAGCCTCTACTGCAGCGTACGGTACATACATATACAATATGTGTGTATACGAACCACATTTGTATACACACATATTACTCATACGGTTCATATATTTACAATATGTGTATATACAACCAGTTTTACATATGTTTCCGCATATTACATCGTACACATTGTAAACAAACACTACATGTACGTACGTATGTACCATACATACATGGCTGCATAATGTGTCGATCGTATGTCCCGTACATGACTTATAATACTCTGGTATATGTCGGTTACATACGCAAATTCAGTTAGTTTTTCTTCTAAATTTCCGATAATTTAGTTAAAAAATATCGTCGAATATAGAAATTAAATCTTTATCAAAATTATCGGATGGGGTGGAGTTTTTTTTCGTTACATCAATGACGATAGTAATCTGCCCCCTCTTTCAAGTGGCGCACTAAATACTTCATTGACTGTGCAGCTGTTTGGGTACTGACCTTAGCTATAATGGCGGCTGACACGTGATCAGGCGTTGCTTCTTCGGCACTGGGCACTGCGGTCGAGGCCTGCGCAGATGAGACCGTTCCCGCCGAGGACTTGTTCACCGAATAAACCATGTTGGCCGGAGGCAGAGTGGGAACGGAAACCTTGATGGTCCTCACGTCCGGTGGACACTGGTCGAGGAGGAGAGATGAGGCACGGTTGTCCTTGGCCGGTTTCGTCATGTGGCGCTTCACCTTCGCTTGGAAGTCCGCTGGTAACTGGCAGTCGGAAAAAAATAAAGATAAATCATACTGTGGTGTTTGTGCTTCTTTATGTAAAATATAGATGGCAGCACAAGCAACACGCAGAACTTACTGACTATGATGTAGAGTTTTTTCATTCTATGTGTAGAAACTGTGTAGTACTGTTTGCAGTTTTGCTTGTGTATATATGTGTATCTGTATATACCATTAAATATATAGAATGCACCTAAAAACGCTGTCTAGTTATTTGTGCCCCCTTTCATTACGTTATCTCTCTAACAGAATAATGAGACTTTAAGGAATAAGAAATGGATTAACGTTGGCCACCACTCTTCACACTTTGGTCACCTAACCACTTCTCCTAGACACCTTATGCAGTTCAGGAAAGAGGTGAACTTTCTGGGCTGAAGAACAAGATAGCAAGTCAGAACTTCTAGACCAGTGAGGAGCTTGAAAACAACCTTCACGCCAATCTCACTTCCCTGTTTGTTTCTTCGAGAAAAAAGATCGAAAATCTTGTGTACCAAAGTGTTAAATTTCAGGTGGTTTATGACTATTATGTTAAAATGTATTATCTTCCCGTATAAATTCTGATCATAAATTCATATTTTCCCCCTCTGTTCTAAATTTTATGGTCTATCGAGGTTGAAAAAATTCACCCTCGTACATTAGTTCTCCATTTAAAAACAAAGCCCCCTCCCTCCCAGAAAATTGAAGTACTAGTGGAAATTTCACACTAAATGTTTAACACAGGACCAACATCTCGTGTCTGCCTCTACTAAAGAATAAAAACTAGGTACTTCTTAACTTTGTACTCATCATAATTATATGAAACAGAATGTAATAAGTAAATGGAAATAGTTGAGTGTGATGTTTGATTTTTTTAAAAAGATTGTAAAGAGTTTAACTCTTTTCTATAAACTTTCAAGTGAAATGAAAATAAAAGTATTTCCTTATGTAAATAACATGCTGCAGCTGAAATGGAAGAGCAGATTGCCTCCAACTTTGCGTACTATGTACTACATACAAGATGTATGTACTCTATGTACTCTCTATGTACTACATCAAGTTTTCTAAAATGTTTGGTTAAGAAAAAGTCCATCAGGTGGCGCTTTGCATGAAGAAACACCAAATATCACAACGGAAATGACTAATTTGAAGTATAAAATTTCAATAATAATTCAAGATTTTTTCAATTTTTATCGACCAATTTTAATCCTTTCTTGAGCTGAATTCATTGGTTTTCCTTGCAAAAAGCCACTTAATGGACATTTTTGGAACTAAATTTGAAACTTCAAAGGGCGCATCTAGCGTACAGCCCACATGCCAAAGTGGGTGGCAATCTGCTCACCCGTTTCAACTGCAGAATGAAAGCTGTTTATTGGAGAAGTTGAGTTATAACCATCCCATGAAATTTAACTTTGCTTTAATGTGTGAATTTTTCCCCCTCTCATTCGTTTTTAACTTGAAGGGAACGTGTGCCAAGGGCTGGTTTTGATCCCGAGAACAACAGTGCGATAACTCAAGGCGTTATCCGACTGGACAAATGGTATTCAATTCCCGACCTTTAATTGCCGAGTTGTAGCGTGCGCGAAGGCTATCTCGTGCCGCCATGCTACCTCCCCTCGCTCTAGTGAGTGTCAGCCGGAGACTGATCACGACCAATCTTCATGATAGTCTGGGGACTCAATGACGTCTACCGAACTACTAGGGTCAGGTGACTTCCCACTCGATTACTGATTGGTCGTGTATCTGTGCTCGTCCGGTCTATAATCGAGCTGCCAGTCACCTGACTCTTCTAGTCCGAGAGACGTCATTGAGCGCAAAGGGTGGCATGAAGATTGGCCATGAGGCTGATAAACAATGTTCCAAGTGTTTCGACTTAGACAGATTGCTGCCATGCGTTGTTGACAGTGAGACAATCTCTCAGAATCCTGAACGCGTGGTATCAATATTAGGCATTGTGGAAGCATAGTAGGCGTTGAAGCCTAGTATGCTTCCACAATGCCTAGAACGCCTAACGTATGGAAGCATATTAGGCATTGTGAACTTCGAATGAGCAAGAGATGGGGTCGGTGATGGCGCCATCTGTGGCTGAAGGGAAGAATGGTATTTTGTGCTTACTTGTCCGGGTCATTAATGAAGACAAGCAAGTGGCTAGGGAAAGTAATTTTGATCTCGAGAATAACAGTGTGATAGCTCGAGGGCGTTATCCGACTGGGCAAATAGTACCCTCTTCCGGTCTTCAATTGCCGGGATGTAGCGTGGGCGGAGGTGATCTAGTGCTCTCACAAAACACTTTAGACTAGGGCAGCAAAAAAAAAAGGACCATCACTTTCTTCAATAAATCACGTTCAAAACAGTTGCAGGGTAGGAGCGCGGCGGGAACCGGTTTTGAACCCGAGAATTCTGAGTGGTAGGACGAGGCGCAATCCAGCTCGGGCAAAAGGTACCCATTTGACCGGTCTTTAATTGCCGAGTGTTGTGTGCGCGGAGGTGATCTCGTGCCTCCACACAGTTTAGATTAATTGAGATATTCAAATAGATTCCTTTAGTCAATAGTGTTTCTTTTAAAAATCGAATAACGGTACATAAATCTTAAATCTATATTTTTTTAAATTATCCATTTTTAAAACGACGCACCGTAGGTCTAAAAATATTGGTTTCAACTTCTCTGCTTGCTATTAATGTTCTTTAAGTGTACTGATCTATAAGTTTTAATCATATAATGAATTTCTTCCCTTCGTAAAATTAGGGATGCAACATACTGAAGCACATACCTGTATACAAGAATCTCGCTACTTTCGTCATCATTGAAATAAAACCGGGAAAACGTATGTGAAATTAAGGGGAAAAATAAAACTTTCAAATCATTGTTAAAGAATAAATAAATTTCCATATGTTACCTCTATTTCTGGGGAGGATATGTCCAAAGTTATAAAATAATGAGAAATATTAAGTGCTTATTTTACTATTTTGTACTGAAAAAAAAAAGAAAAAATTCCTAGGGACCGCAAAAAATTGATTTTGCACCGGTCAGCGAAAACACACGGCCTTGTACTTTAGACCATCAGAATATTTCATCCAATACGAAGTATTTCTTAAAATTTGAGGAAAAAACAACTCACTGCTTGCTACAGAATTGCTTTCTGTGAAAGGAATCCTTTTATTCCACTTCTCAAGCAGGCTTCTAAATTGTAAGCCCAGTTGCTAAATGATGCTAGATATTAATTTAAATATTAATTTACCCGGCAACTGTACATTTCGTTCTCCTGAAAAGAAGTCTTTCTAGTTCTTTCAGGTCTCTAGTATTACTGCAAATATTTTGCCAGAAATTCTTCATGTTTAATGTCAATTAGATTTTATCCTCAAATACATCCGATAAAAGACGATAATCGCTGTGACATGAAGTGTTATAAATAAGCGAATTAATAAGTCCGCAGATTAGGCTTATATTTTATTTATAAGCACGGTTTTTGTCGTGTTTGGGATAAAACAAGTCTCTAATTCTCGATGACTGACGTGAATCGAGTCACTCACTTTAGCTGGAAATGATTCGGATCCCATCTCATGTGTCATAAATACGTTAATCCGTTGAGAGATGGGCGGCGACGGCCGACTTGAGATAATGTCCATTTAAGCACCCTTCATCATGGGAATTATTTCTGGTTTTGCGTCACGGTGATTTTGACGTGGAATATATTTATGTGTTCTATGTCGAAAATATTGGTTTCGACTGTGTATGTCAAAATACAGGAATAAATCCAGAGATGAAAGATGGGAAAATATTAAAAATGACTGGATAGAATTCGGTCACAGACATGGGCGCCGGTAGAATATTTCCCAGGGGGGGGGGGGACAAGGACTACTCCAAGGGGAGGGGCAAAAACTACTAGAACGTATGGTTACCATGTTGGAAAGAGCAAAAAAGCAAGGGAAAACACTGCATACTTGCCCTATGCTGCCAGCGGCCATGGTCACAGACCACCTAAAGAGGCTGTGACCAATTTTAGATTGAGAACTGGACATGACTGTCCATCCCATCATCTGAAGAGAATAGGCATACTGACCAATATAAAATAATAAAAAACTTTGTTTAATAAAACCATAAAGGTTACTTGAACGGCCATCAGCCATATGGCTCTTTAAGTAACCTTTCTGGTGTTATTTTACAAAGATTTCATTATTTTAGGCATATTGACCAATGTGAAATAAGAACTCGTCGATTTCTTATCGACGAGTTGTTCGATAAGAACAACTGTTCTTATCGTTCGAGCCTCGTCAGGGGGAGAACCCCCACCCTGAACCCCCCTAATTTTTTAGTTTCATGATTGCCCTATTAAAACGATATTAATGGAGTATGTCATTTTATCGCTCATCTTTCGTGTATTTCGCCTGGTAACCCTATGTTGAAATTTTTAGGATCATAACCTATTGATAGAAAAATACATGGGATGCCTATTCTACAGCCTACGAAATAGTGTAACAATAGATTAAAGCTATTGTGAACTGATAGTATTTAAATATATGTAAAATTACGTCGCTTTTTTGGGACACATTTTTCGGCCAATTTTCAATTAAAGGGGTGAGAGATAAAATGACATAGTCATTAATAAAAAACTTTGTAAAATAACACCATAAAGGACACTTGAATGGCCATCAGCTGTATGGCTCTTTAATTAACCTTACTGGTGTTATTTTACCAAGATTTTTAAAAAATTTTTTAAACACTGGCAATTTTGAGTGTTTTTTGATATTGACCAATAGTCTATATCCTATCTGTAAAATAGACAACATGAAAGAGAACACTTATTTGTTGTTGTTGTACAAGGAAACGCTAAAAAATGTCCAAAACCTTTAAATGAATACGTATATTGTACACGAACTTATACAATTTTATGGAATAAAAGAAAAATAGGCCCTTTTATGACCGTCTTCTTGAAAATAATACGATTAATAAGGGGTTAAATAAGTAAAACTGCGCACCCATTGTTATGAAATGATTTATTTACGGTTCCCCATACATTAAGGTAGCCCAGCTACGAAGGACGAATTCAAACGCAGAAGGGGGTATGGGCAGAAAAATGCGCAGATGGCTACGGTATAAAGAAAAGCAATTTTTAAAGTAATAAACCATCATTATTCACTTCCTTTCATTGAAAACGAAATGGCCCGTTTGTGCATATCGTTTTTCTCTGATTCCGAAACTGTCCACCACATCCTCTAAACATCCTCTCTGCTCAGGGCCTGATTACCGAAAAGGCTCGGGAAGCTTGAGTTTCCCCTCTGAATTTCAAGGGGGCCCCAAAAATGACAGAAAAATTGCGATAAAAATTCAAAATGTTGTTTTTAAATCTTTTAAGTTAGTGTCAAGATTTTCAATGAAGAGAAGTGGAAAGCTATTTTTATTTTTTTTCAGAAGTCTGATACTTCTTGTCGCAACATTTCTAAATTGGTTGGTTCAGTTTGTGATGTCTTTCCCCGGGACATCTGCTCCAGTTGAGAGAGTTTTTTTTTATTATGTGGAATATTGGGTCGGCAGAAAGGGGTAGACATTCAATATGTAATGTTAAACATCTTCTAAGTACCAAAATTAATTCTGAACTTTCATGTTGTGATATTTATAATATCAAAAGAAACAAAGAATGTCTGGAAAAAAGCCATAAATGAAAAATATGACTAAATAAATAAAGTTTAATGTTCCAGTAAGTTAATGCTTTTAGTTTACGTAATTTCCAAAATACTGTAAAAAACTCGTTACGATGAACTAAACTATTATGAAGATTAATGAATAAAATATTCTTTTCAAAGGAAAATTTCAGATTATGGAATAATTTATTTTATCAAAGAAAATCATTCGAACTGATTAAATCCATCAAATTTCATTTTATCGAATAATACATTTTTATCAAAGAAAATCATTAAAACTTTACTTTTCCCAAACAAAAAGGGGAGGGGTCCCGGAAATGAGACTGAGCTTCCCCTCACTTCAGAGGTTAATCGGGCCCTGCCTCTGCTTTGTACCCTCACACCCTATTTTGCCACTGGACTCGCTCAGTTAGCGCATGCGTGTTTGCGTCCATGGGCGCGCTTATGCTGGACAAACAATTAACTTACAACTTACCGAGTTAAATTTGTGTGCGACGAAGCTCGATGGTTTGCACTGTAATAATCTCACAGCTATATTGCAGTCGTTCCTGTATTGCTCCTGAAATGAGAATGGAATATTCAGTTATGAACACCAGTTTGAATCGCGCATCACAGTTATTTAAATGTAATACAGGTTCTCAATGAATTTTTTTCTTCGAAAATGAAAAAAGGTTCTGGGGGAAAAAAAAAAGAACCATTTGCGAAAATTCTTTCGCATTCAATTTCGGCCCACTTCGAGAGTTTTGGAGAGGTAGGCAAATGGAAAGAAGAAACTAGGCATAAAAGCCCTTAGAAGCTTTCTGCAAGGTTTATAGTACATAGAGGATCACGCAGTGGCCTAGTCCGTTGAAGCTTGGATCCCCGCTTGAAACGGTGACAAACTCTTCTCGAGTGGAATGCTGTGGGACAACTCACGCTAAAGGCAACTGGTCACACTTAAAATCTGTTCGAGACTCCTATGTGTTGCATGCTGAAATGATGCATTCTAGTGTGCCCATTCGGGTACAGGTCTCTCATCTGGAATGGGTTCACTATTAGGAGACCTCGTTGGGAGAGACGTTGGCCCACCTTTTGGGTGCCCACATAATAAAGAGGCCAACACTTTTGTCCTTAATAGTGGGCAGTGCCAACTCGGCAAGTCCCCGCCTTTTGAAAAAAAAAAAGTAATAATAAATAAATCTGAAATTCTTCCAGATTTTATTTACGCACTCAGCTGGAAGAATTTCAGTTTTTTTAAAAATCTATTCAATCAATTATGCCACATAGAGGAAAATGATAACTGTAAGTGCTCCTATAGACTCCTGTTCGCATCATTTCGTTGCTGAAAATGGCATCCATTGTTGTTTGGCCCCCTAGTGGTGAAATGTTCTGAATGAAGTATCCATTTCAGTTACGAAATCGGATCCTCGATCGGAATTTAATTCTGTGTTAAAATCTCCTACTCAAACAGTCTTACAATCATCCTCCTTCAGTAACGTTTCGAACAGAGCGTCTCATTTATCTTCCTGAGATATTCGAGGACTAGCGTATGTAACTGCAAATCTCACTTTATCTTGAATATACGCAATGACCCTTTGAACACCCTTGATCTGGCTCGTGTAGGCACGGTTAAAGTGTTTCATATTCTTTTTATAAAGTTTTCTTCTATAAAAATCATAACTCCAGATGGCTTTCTGTTTTGAAAACCACTGTCTATCCATTCGACCCAAGTGAATTCTGGTATTTGAAAATGATCTGAAGGGATAGTCCATGTTTACGTTAGAAACATGATTCATTAGCAACTCCAGATGGCTTTCTGTTTTGGAAACCACCGTCGATCCGTTCGACCGAAGTGAATCCTTGGTATCTGAAAATCATCTGAAGGGATAGTCCATGTTTACGTTAGCAACATGATTCGTTAGCAACTCCAGATGGCTTTCTGTTTTGGAAACCACTGTCGATCCGTTCGACCGAAGTGAATCCTGGTATTTGAAAATCATCTGAAGGGATAGTCCATGTTTACGTTAGCAACTCCAGATGGCTTTCTGTTTTGGAAACCACTGTCGATCCGTTCGACCGAAGTGAATCCTTGGTATCTGAAAATCATCTGAAGGGATAGTCCATGTTTCCGTTAGCAATATCCAATCACTCTGCAGAAAACATGAATCCAACGGAAAAGTGACCACGGTGCCCCGCGTAGACAAAAATCCCGTGCTTGAAAGAAATAGCACTCGAGTGCTAATAATATAATACGCTCCAAAAAGGGACCAATAGATATATCCTGAGCAGTTATGAGTGATTTAAACCTCTGGTTGTGACTTCCCTATAAGCACACATTACCTGCGACAGAGCTGCTTCATTCTTCTTACCTGTTGCAGTTTAGTCTAAGATGCTTCACTCAAATTTTTAATTTTTCTTACATTTATATTACATTTCCCTCGTCTTTAAGTTTCCGGTAACATCATTTAATGTTTGAATTCATTTCTTTTTATGTCTGTCTGTCTTGCCCATCTTCCGCCCGACCAGTGGCCAAGCGCAAAGCCCTCTCAACTGGGAGACGAGAAGTGTCTGGTCCAAACCCAGGTCAACCGTTAACCTAGCCGTTCGGAAATTTTCCGTGGTTTTCTCCAAAACTTCGCGTAAACACGGGTTAGGATCCCTTAGACAAACCCACATGCCCTCTTCCCCCTCGGCCTAGATCCCTCGTGTAGATAATCAGCCATATATCTGAAATTAAATCTTACCCATCTTTCAATAGCGCTAATATTAAGGGTCCGGAAAGTAATGTCGTTTTGTCTTATGAAAATATTTCAGAGAGCAAAAGCAACTGAATCTAATAACACGGAATTCGGCATGCATGTGAGTTTCTTAACATGAAGAGACAGCATCTTCTAAGAGTCATAACCTACGGGGGAGCCACAACGTTCTTATAACGTATCCCATGCGATCTTAAAGAAAAAAAAGAGATCCATAAATAATTCTTGCTTTAAAATATAACACTCACGAATACCTAACTATCGATTTCAGAACATTTTGAAAAATTTCCCCCAAGGAAGGTAAACCGCTTTAAGTCCCTTTTTTCACGTACCTTTCTTGAAAGAAAAAAGAATATCTAAATATCACGATAAACTAGCGGTGCCTAAAGATAGAATAGTAATTGAGTCATATTTCTTCAATTTTAAAGCAAAAACTTAATCATTAAAAACTTGTAGAAAATTTATTTGTTTGGATTGAATGTAAAAACACACACACACAAAAAAAACCCCTTTCCCGTCCCTTTAACATTTTTGTTATTATAGCTATCGTTATATTAACTATCAACTGGAAGGGAAAAACATGCTCAGCTTAATTTGTTTTTCATCTATTTTCTATAAGAAACACGGTAACAATTCAGATGTTAAAGATCAATTTGCGTATTTTAAAAAATATTAGGTTGTAACGAAAGTTTTCCGCCACTACAAGTATTGCCTGCACAAGCAGTTCGCGTTGGTGTCTTTGCCAATATTTTGTAAAACGATTTTTGTTATTTGAAAGAAAAGACTTGTTTTAGAGCACTGTGTTGTGAAATCCGTAAAAAAATATCGTTATGATTAAGTATAAGGTGTCTGAAATGGAACTATCACGCTACCAGATTGAACCATCATTTACTCTCAGTTCTGTTGCAAAAAGTCAGCTGCAGAATGACACCGAATCATGGGTACAGCTTAAGGTACTAGTGTTGTATCCTATGACACTGTGAAGATTTGGTACAGAAAGTTCAAAAACGAGGACTAGGACATTAAAGAAGCAGAGCGCTCTGGCTGGCCTAATGATGCTGATGAGGCCCGCCTACGACAATCTGTGGACGAAGATAAAATATTCATCCACTCGAGAGCTAGCTAAAAGAGTTAGACTTTAGTGCCATGTCCATTAGTCGCGCTAAGCATCGCATAAACTTGACCTATAAGGTCAATAGCTGGGTACCGCGTGAGCTGACTCAAGCAAATCTGGCGGAAAACTTTCGTTACAACCTGATACTTTACTTAAAAACGTGGTTAGATTTATTTTGTTCGAAATGATCG
This sequence comes from Cheiracanthium punctorium, assembly GCA_038373885.1. Lineage (NCBI taxonomy): Eukaryota > Metazoa > Arthropoda > Arachnida > Araneae > Cheiracanthiidae > Cheiracanthium > Cheiracanthium punctorium. The sequence continues at coordinate 188,394 of JAWZYV010009298.1, read as the reverse complement.
TTTTAATATGTAAATGAAACATGGATGAAGTCTGCTGTTGAATAAAGAACGGATGGATTAGTGGCATTTTATCGCTTTAAACAAAAAATGTATTAAGAGATCGATGGACTTACATTTTCCTCTTCTAGTTCAGCAATGGTGAGCCTTGCTTCCACCAATCGCGATGTCAAGTCAGAAACGTCCCTTGTTAAGTCTGACTTTTCGTTTTCGAACTTCTCAGCCTGGGGAACAGGAAAACATGAATAAAATTAAGTAAATAAAGAAGTAAAACGAAGAATTTGAGACAAGATTTAAATTCCAAAAAACACGTTATGAACACAAAACATGAAAGCAACACAGAGTTTTTCTAAGGAGACATGCACTTGTATTTTGAATTTCATAAGCTTAGCGAGTCCATATATTTTATAAACTTTTTTTTTCATCATTTGTTCTCATCTCATGTATGTTACAGATGCGCAACACACTTTTTTAAACTGTAGTGATACCTCGACTTACGCTACCTTGATTTACGCGAACCGAAGTGACTCGATTTTTAAATCTTGTTGATTTGTGTTTAGGTTACTTTTAAAATAACTGTAATTTATAATTTTAATAACGTAATTTGTTATACATATATATTTTATCTGAATTTTTATTAAATAATCTTTCTGATTGCTTCCTTTAGTCTCCGCCTCAATTAAAAAAATTTTGTATATATGTATATGGGATATCATACGCAGACTAGCGCGATTTTGACCGACTCGGTTATTTCTTAATCCCATTTGTCGCGTTAGGTTCGAGGTATTACTGCATTACTTTGTATGCATACATGCGTGCATACTTCAATACGGAATGCATGAAGATACTTTTTTCATATGGCATATCTTAAATAAGACACACAAGATGTGTCTTCGCACAAGTGTGTCTTCATAAGGCAGAAAGTGTTTGCAGCTTTTATGTAATTTTCCCTTCCTTTTGGACATCATTAGGGGGCACCTGATTTGCAGTTGACACAGTGAGGTTGGTTTCAATTGCGAAATTTACTTTAAAAGAGAGCACTCCATTTTTTTTTTTTTTTTTTTTTTTTTAAGTTACGAAATTATTATTTTGTGGCAAGTAGGAGGTTTTCTTAGAATCACCACAGCTGAGTTAACCATTTAACGTTAACTCAAGTGTTGTTGAAATAAGTATTTTCATATTCTTTTTGTGTTGTAAAGCAGTAGTTAAAAATAACGGTGTTTAGAAAGACCGTTAAAGATTTAAAAATGGAATTTGTAGAGATTTTGAAAAGATTTTTAAAAATTTCTTGTAAAAATCTTCATATGCTCTTATTTTAAATGAAATCTTTCAATCTATGTTTTGGTAAGTTCGTGAAATTTTCAGAAATCCGTTAGAGAATAAGAAATTTTTTATGAAAGAATTACTATTTGCTTGAATAGGATTAGAGAAAGATCAAATTTGTTTAATGAAAAAAACGTTCACAATGTTATTGATAGATGGCGAGACGTACGAACTTTTGACTTGCTCCAGGTGCCTCAAACTTCAATAATTCATTAAAAATTACTTAATCTTCAACTTCAATTACTTAATCTTCATGAAAAATGTAATTAGAATGAACAGGTTCTTTTTTTGTTGTTGTTGAAACTTGCGTTATATAATTTTAGTCTGCGCCATCTATTGGTATCTTTTTCAACTAAATATTTTTTGTTCCATCACCTTGTAATCTCTTATTCGCATTTAGTTTTATTATTATCTTCGTTTCCAATGAATTTTTAAAGTTTTAACAGACTTTTGACGGACCCTGCATACGTACAGGGTGCTATAAAAATATATGATAGAATTGTAAACCCTGAATGAACTCTAGCATGAACCAAGACGATTCAAAATTGTGTAGTAATGCAGGTTTAAAATCGTCGTTTTCATGCATCTGTTAATAATCACTTCACAAACGTATTGTTGAGGTGACTCAAACTATGCACTACTGAAACTTCACTATTTTTTCACCAAAAAAGTTTAATTAAAATGGATAATTATTGATTGCATTTCGTTTTGAATGAGGCAATCTCCGTACGATAAAATCCTTTTTAATGAAGCTTAATAAGGAAACTTAACTACATTTATTAGCGCTACATATTGTAAATAAAATTATGTTTAGTTAATGTAGAATTTAATTTAAATCTTGTCTTTTTGTCTACGTATTATAAATGAAAAAAATTAAAAAAATTAACGCAATTACACGCATGCACACATACCACACTTGCAATAATGAACACACTAAAAATGGATAACACTTACACTATGTAAAAGCTTTTCTTCTAGATTTTCATTCATTTTTTGTAGTCTTCTTTGATTTTCGTATAACCTAAATTAACACAAACAGTAAAAGTATTACTATCAAATATGTGATAGTCTTACAAATGTAAAAAAAATTAACTCATTTAAAAAATAAGAACTGGTATAGAAAAGGATAGAAAACATTAAAGCATAACAACGGACTTGACTTTGATTAGAGCTCAAGCGGATGCTGATCTAACGATCCGGCGTTTGCGTCGGTTTTCTTCAGTTGTTAACATGAATACGCGTTACAACCCTTTAAAAAGTCCTCTGACCTAGGCAGTTACCCCTCCTGTAAGCTTTCCATAACACTAAACACATTGTTTTCAGTCCGTTTGTACTTTCGAGTACTGGTACATATAAAATCATTCAATCATAAAATTTAGACACTACAAAGTAACAAGCAAGTACAAATAATAATAAGCCGTTCTGAATAACATTTTGATGTAATATCTAAAACTTCAGAATCTAAGGAAAACTTCTATTCCTTTTTTTTTGAGAGACTTATATATATACACATTAAAGAAAAAAAAAAAACAAAAAAAAAAACATATTCCTTCTAATTCCCCCTGTTGTCTAAACCAAAGAAAATTTCTCGCAATCTTAAAAACATTTTTTTTTTGCACAATAGTAAAATTTTGAGTAGTTTTTTTTCTTTGAGAGAGTAGAAAGAAAAAAAAAATCATTTATTTATTAAGATTCTGAAATAACCGGATCAGTGAAAATTAATGAATAATTTTGTAAATAATATATGAATGGGGGAGGGGGGGGGGCGAACGATACAGACGTCCTTATTTACACGAATACTGGAAAGTGAGAGAACAAAGAAGTAAAAGGTAAATGCAAAGTAATAGAAGTTGGCAATCGGAAGTAGGGAAAAATAAGAAAACGCAGGAGAACTGAAATAGTGGGGAGAAGAGATCCGACAAATGAGGGTTGTAAAATTAATTTTATTAATTTTATTTTATTTATGTTTTTTTACAGGATGTTCCAAAAAGGTGATAACACGTTTTAATGCTTTGTCTGTTAGAGATGAGTGGACAATGTAAATTGAAAAAAATGTTTAAAATAACGCAGGAAAAGGACTACCCTAAGAAAAAATTCCTCTCTTAAATTTTTAAAAAGTTACATTTTTTAAATGGGTATATGGTCTCTGTACAAAAAACATATCCATTTAACTAAAATGTTCTCCATACACACACTAATGAAGTGGTTGTACAAAATTCCAAAATTATACCCTCAAAAATGTCAGAGATATTAAGATAGATATATGGTGACTTAAACGACTTTTCAATGGCTCTAAAAAGCGGGAAAAAAAATCACGTCCGATCATCGCGTTTCGGGGATCGTACTGAAATTAAGAAAAAATCTGGAGTGACTCCACTCGACTTTCCGAACACTTACGATTAAGATCATGACCAAGAATTTAAATAAATTTTAATCGATGAATCATTCAAACATATATACCAAATTGAAGCTCGATCGAATGTACCGTTTAAACGCTAGCGCACTTTCAAGAATTTCTCCCCATAGGCCATAATGTAAAAGAAATCTTGGTCGTAGCCCTGTAGAAAAACTGCAAGTCCTATACACATCAAAATCAATATAGGTCTTGCGACGGTGGTTTATAACATGTATACCCAATTTGAGCTCAATCGAATGTACCGTTTAAATGCTAGCGCACTTTCCAGAATTTTCCTCCATAGGCCATAATGTAAAAGAAATCTTCGTCGTAGCCCTGTAGAAAAACGGTAAGTCCTATACACACCAAAATCAATACCGGTCTTGCGACGGTGGTTTATAACCTATATACCCAATTTGAGCTCAATCGCATGCCCTGTTCAGGAGCTATCGTGTTCACTCACATACACACAAACACATACACACACACACACATACACACATACATACATACATCTCGTAAAAATAGCATAAATGAATTCAGAAGACCCCAAAACGTGTCCATACACCCAAATCTCGAATTCGAATTTTTTCATGATGACAATACTTTCCTTACATGGTACATGTTCGGAAAGTAAAAAAATAATTTTTTGCCCTCTATCAGTAAGCTTTTACATTCAAATTCATATACGGACCTTGAAAATCTTCGTTTAAAGATATCTCTGAGATGCTTTATGATGAAATCTTATTTTGTACATCACTTCATGAGTGTTAGGAGGCACATTTTACTAACCGTCCGGCGGTTGTGTTCAAATTTAAAATGTGTTACTTTTTTTGAAATTGAACGAGAGAAATTTTCTGTTAACGTATTTCCTACCTTATGTTGAGGATTTTTTTCAGTTTACATAGCCCGCCATCTCTAACAGATAAAGAATTGCAACGCATTTCCACCTTTTTGGAACACCTTGCATAGAAACATAAATTAATAAAATAACGCAAAATAAAGAAATAGAAAACAATAAAGGAACAATGACAAAATTAATGTTATCATATCATTTTTTTTTTTCAAATAATACTCTCAATCAATATAACCTGGGGAAATTAAAACAGGAACTATGGTTTACTGTTTCTTTTATGACCTCACAGATCGAAATGAGGTTCTAAAGAATGCAGTGAAATTAAATTCTGAGCTGGAGTGGCATCATCTTTATTTAATTACTCGCGTTTCATTCAACGAATTTCTAATTACTTTTCCGCTGACAGTTGCGTGTCTTTCCTTTCTCGATGATTAAAAAAAAAACTCTTGTTTTGAGAATACGCTTCATTAGAGCGGTATAGCAGCCTATTTAGGCTGTTTTAGCTTCGTCACAATTTAGAGGGCAAGTTTGAATGACTCAAAACCGAACTGTAATTTGCACCGCATAGGATCGTTGTTCTTTTATTCTGCGGTTTATTTTTATTTCTATTAATGAATTGTGTGAAAAATCCCAATTTAATGGATGTCTTGGCTTTTCAAATTCCAATGATTCGCAAATTCGGTCGGAAATATCGTCTTCATGTACTTATTAACCCTTTGAGGCGCAACCCTTTCCCAATGCTGAAAAAATGGCAGCCGTTGCCACCGCTCGACTTAAGGCTGTTCTTCGAAAAAAAAGAACTCTGTTTTTAGTCTTGGTACACAAATTGAAATAAACTAATAGCACCATGGTCTCCAAAAAATTCCAGAGTATTCTTCATAAGCTGTTTTACACACTGCGATAAGCGAAAACGCTGTGGCTTTTGTGAAATTTTCAGAAATTCTTAAACTTGGATCTGAGCTGCAAGATTTTTCGAAGAGTGACACGCCTTGCGAAAATTTCCGATTTTTAAGATTTTTTTCTAAACGTTTTGAAACGTACAGATTGACCTGTCTTCGTAGTATGTAATACAGCTTGTAAAGAGAGAGCTTCAAAATTTTGAAGTGCCTAGCATAATTAGTTTATTTGTAATTATGTACCAAAATCACATGATTTTTTCGAATAACACCGTAAAAGCAAGAGGGCGGACGATCGAAACGTTCATCGCGTGCCACAGATCTAGAGACCCCTTTTTTGACGCAGCTGGCTGTGCGGCACAGCCACTTAACGACCAGCAAGAGGGCGGACGATCGAAACGTTCATCGCGTGCCACAGATCTAGAGACCCTTTTTTGGCGACAGCTTTTGTGTGGGCACAGCGAGCTTTTACGTACAATACAATTATTCAAGTACAGTACAATCAGTACACAGATGTTTATAATAGTACTGTTCATTTCAAAGATGGAAATAACGCTTAAAGCTCTTTCACAGTTTCTCAAATAGCTTTACAGTTTCTTCGTGGGGTGGCTCTCAAAATCTTCCTAAATTTGGCAACGATGCAAATGCACTTATCACCCAATTTGGTGCAGAAAAAAGATAGCTGTGGGGGAAAGCGTTTTATAATCAACGCATCCGGCACGTTTCCCCCCTCTTCCGCGACATTTCGGACCTGCGTTACGCTTATTTCACATGTATACGTACGTACAGATGTCACCACATAGCCAGTCAAAACGGATTCATGGACGGTCAAAAGAAATCGGTTTGGGTCGGTTTTCGCCAGATGTAATGTGAATGGCCGTTAGAACCACCTTAAAGAGTCCTCCGACTTCGGAAACCTCCTGCAGGCAGATGCCCGTCGTGTAGGCTTGCCATAACACAAACAAACAAAGAAACAAAATGGATCGTGCATACTTACAGGCATACACTACTGGCCGAAAGTATTGCAAGTTTTAGAAATGCAACCCTTTTCAAGATTAAGACCCCCTCTCCCCGTCAAAAAGAAAAATCAATATAATTGATATTTTTTAATGTCAGCATGTTAAATCAGTGACTTCAGAGACAAGATAGCATGAGGTTTAAGAACAAAAATATTTTTTTTAATCTATTGAAAAAATAGCATAAAAATAAAAATAAGTTATTATAGTAATCATAATCCATTTTGGTTCACCGGAATAAAATTAAACAAAGAATTAATTTCAAGTTCTGCAAAAAAGAGGATAATACATAAAGGTAATTGAACTAAAAATCATTTATTATGTTGCTGAGCAGCCTTCACTTAGATCACAACAGCCACTCTTTTAGATAGGGAATCCACAATGCTTTACAACACTTCTTTCGGTGTTTCATCGTGCCAACTTAAATGACGGGTTCCTAAAGCTCTCACTTTGTCTTTAGGTGATTTTTAGACGTATTCTTTCCAATTATACTACATAAATTCTCAAAAATATTTAAATCTGGAAAATTTACTGTCCACTTTTTCTGGGCTTATTCTTGAAACGATGGTTAGATTTCTCAAACTTGCAATACTTTTGGCCAGTAGTATAAGTATGAGCATAAATTCATAAGTATGTTGTAGCGTCACTCAAAAAGTGGTCAAAGTAAATTTAAAATCGATATTTTCTGTCAAAAAAATGAATACCGAAATTTTTTCTCAATCACAATTTACTTCCTCTTAACTTCATACAATGAAGTGCAAAAGGCGCGACTGGGCAGTTAAAGTTAATCGACAATTCTAAATGAATGGATCGATCGATTTCCTTCTTCCACTCCTCCAATCGTGAAAGTCCTTCAATGAGTCCTTTCAAGTTTTATTCAAAAGAATCGGTCGAATAATAGAACTGGATATTGAAATAATTTCGATGTTTTCATTTTTGTCGTCTCGAGGACACCGAATTAATAACACAGCTGGTACTTTTTGATACATTGTTTCATTGGCTGAATGTGGGTCGACGAAATTAGCCTTTTATGTTCCGGGAACTTATTTGTTCGAATTTGAACGGTCTTCCGGAAAATTGGACTGCACATGAAAACAGAAGTTTCAGGTGCTGAGGAGTCTGAACGCGTTAACAATTTTGTAGTTTTTGCTGCATTGTGTAAATATTCTATTAAATATTATTTCTGTTATTTATTCTATTAACTATCATTTCTATTAATATAATCATTTCTATTAACTATAATTTCTATACACACAGGCTTTGCTATATCTTTCGCAAGGTAGGGTCAGTACCTAGATCAAAAATAGTATACATAATTAATAAAAACATAAAAAATAAATGGCAAATAGGGTGGAACGAGAGTGAAACCGGCAGATATACTTACAACTTCTTACCACATATACAAAATAATTATAATATCAATAATATAGTAGCCACTAAATTTATAACGGGCGGGGGCAGTTTCCCAAAATATTTAAAAAGAATCAATTATAGAACAACGGATCTATGTGACTGTGGTCAGACAGGGGATCCCCTGCATTATATCTTTGGGGACTGCCCCCTAATGTCTAATAAAATAAGAAGAAATAACTCAATAGATCCATATAAAAATTTTATGCAAATTATCCAATTGCCAAACATAATGAATCTAATAAAAGTAAATTATAATAAGCTTATAGAACACTATAGCACTATTAAATTTAAATATCATTGATCTGCCATTCTCCTGTGGTACAATAGGTATATATATGTGTGTGTGTGTGTGTAAGTGTATATGTGTGTATATGTATGTTTTATCATGTCTGTAATTTACGAGTGTACAAATATTGTTTACTGTCTGCCGTTGGGGTTCTGCGAGCCCCAGCGGCATAGTATGTAAAAATAAGCGATAAATGAATAAATTCTTCCCTGGAAGGATTTTATGCCGTAAACCTTCGGGTCGGCCCCTCCAGTGGGTGTCTCACACCTCTCACGGTAGGGTCCAGCTATGGGGGCGGGGGTGTCCATCTTACTATAAAACTGAATGACAGTAAATTTTTTTTTACTGTACAAATTTTGTAAAAAATATCAATTTTACAAATCAAATTTTAAATATTCTTAATCTAAATAATAAAAATTCTCCATTGCTCTTTAAATTACAAAGTTTACAAAATTAGTTGATAATTTTTTAAATATGAAAATTTCAAAATTTAAGGAAATAAAAAAATGTAGACGGAATAGCGTAGTTGATTTTGTAGTTACAGCTTGGTTACAGTTAAACTTCTTCTTAAAGCGGGCGAGGAAATCGACACCCACTTTAGCATTTAGATTGAAGACGGAATGCGCCCAAGGTAATTGCTTTAAAGACCATGCTTCCAAAAATGTCCACTAGGTTGCGCTTTGTATTTAAACTGTTAAATTCAGCTGAAGAAAGGACACCAAATTAGTTCATGAATGTTCAAAAACTACTGAAGGAATGTTGAAATTGTTTCGACATTTCGAGTATGGACATTTCCATTATTAAACTTGCTATTTTTCCTTGCGAAGAGCCACTCAGTGTATATTTTGTGAACTAAACTTTTTGAGAAACGCTCTTAAGCGCATCTCGTGTTTACTCCATACTCTAAAGTTGGTATCCATCTGCTCAGTCTGTTACAGCTACAGGAGGTTGTTTATGGGGCAAATTTATTTGCAACCACCATGCACGTTGCGCTAGCGCTGGGCTACAGCGAAGTAGTCAAATACCCATGCCCAGGAAGCCACTACAGTGTAGATCCTAATGTAACCTAACAAATCTTTTTTCGGTGACTCTGTAAATAACTAATGCTATGTTCTATTTTTAACGTAAGTTACCATAATAACAGAATCCATAAAGTAAATAAAAAACTTTGTAAAAAACACACATAACTATACCTATAAATACACGTACGTTTATAGGTAAGAGCAGGGGCGTAGCCAGACATTTTTCATGGGGGGGGTTACGACTACTGCAACTCACATATATGCATACATGTGTGTGATAAAGAAGTCAAGAATATACATTTTGTATGGCAAAAAATTCCTCATGGGGGGTTATGACCCCCCTAACCCCCCCGTGGCTACGCCCCTGGGTAAGAGGATACGTACGTTTCAGCCAAAAATTGTTTTGGCCTTCTTCAGTCCAAGCCCTTCGTTGCAAGCAACACAGGGAACTGAAAAGAGAATGATATCTTTTCTGTTCCCTGTGTTGCTTGCAACGAAGGGCTTGGACTGAAGAAGGCCAAAACAATTTTTGGCTGAAACGTACGTATCCTCTTACCTATAACATCTTATGTGTGTTTTTTACAAAGTTTTTTATTTACTTTACTGTTTAACACCAGTATTTTGAGTGTTTTTTCCAACAGAATCCATTGCTGCCTCTTAAGATGTTCAATTCAACAACCGAAAGAAAACTGAAGTTACATCTAGAGTTCTTATGTTCGCAATTTTTTCTTTATGTTCTTTTCTTCTTCTTTTTTTTAACCATCGCACGGTGCTGGCAACTCAAGTATTGTACGAGGGTATCGCCGGAAATATAGGCCAAAGGGGCACCCAAAGGGCAGCTATTACCATCTGTAACAAAAACAGCACAGACACCCAAGCCCAGAGAATTTTGACGTAACGTTTCAATGACGTCATCTAAATGACAGCAGACTGCACATCCTTTCTGCGCACATTCTCCTATTGTCTTCCAACTGTATCCCACTCCGAAAAACAGTGTTAGAAACTTCCATTTTAATTATCCTTAATCACTTCGAAACATGAAAATGTCGCTGGAAAATCTAAGTCGAAAGCTGGCTGCTTATAACACATTCAGTGCATTACAACCGTCCAACAATTAGAATTTAATACTTATGTAAAAATCGGGTTTTCCCCATTGAAATACATTACGAACGCTACTTGCTGTGACACAGAGGGAAGACCTGTCGCATAGAGAGGCCAGTCTCGTAGAAATGCCGCATTGTACCGAGATCCAAGGGGTTCGGAAAATGAAAATGCATAAAAAGAAAACAATTAACAAGCTTCAGAAAGATAGCTTCTTTATGGATTCTTGAAAGAAAGAATCCGATTTTGAGGGCTGTCTGGAAAGTAAGTTTTCCAAGGCCAATTAAAAGGAACTAAACAGTGTTACGTGGAAAAAATTTATTGCAAAAGGTACAGCCATATTTTAGCTACTACTCAATACATAAAGAATAACGTGAACTAATAACACTTCTCATATAGCTCGATTACTTTTTGCAGTCTATTGTCATAGATTTCTGCCGCCTGAGAAAGGAGCCAGATTGTCACACTTGTTTGCAGTCTCCGCCAATGGGAAAAGGGATGACCCGACAGGAATTGCTTAAGGTGCAAGTCGCTGGAAGCAAGATCGGTAATCTATAGGTAATCTATGATCTAATTCCTGTCCCGGCATAAATTTTCACTGACAAAGACTGCAAACAACTGTGACACTCTGGCTCCTTTCTCAGGCGGCAGACTTCTATGACACTGGACTGCCAAAACCTCTTCCACTCTATGACGAGTGTAGCCTTTCAGGTTATCCTAAAGGTGCTATCACACGAGAGCTCTACGCACTGCAAAATGCACGTACAACACTTTTGTACTGCAGTTTTACCCTTCAGTCAGGCGAAAACTGTTGTGTGATAGTATTTCCCTTGACACCGGACTGTTTCGAACAATGTTGAAAAATGTTTGGTATGAATGGCGAAATCAGCCAATCAGAGCTCTAGACACTGTCCACACCTTCATTCAAGATGGCGACCTCCATGCCTGCAATGTGGACGGCGAAAATAGAAGCCGATTTTATTTTCGAAGTGCAAATCAAAAACCATTATAAACTTTTTTACTGTATTTACTTAAAAATGAACCTTCGAATTCCACCGTTAATGTCAATGTGGGGCGCGACAGGACGAGTGATTTTTGTGACAAAAACAGCGATGACGTAATAACTGTTTTGTCACAAAACGAGCGATAACGTCGCCAAATCGGCAACCCCGTGCCAATCCAACAGATCGTTTTCTTGCCTTGCAATACAACCCTATACCTTGCTTTTGACAAGGAAAATGAAAGCCGAAAGAGTTGTACGAGCATTTTGAAGGGCGAAAATGCGTCGTCTGATAACAAGCTTTAAGTTGGGAAGTAGCTGAAATGGGGTTGTATCTTTTGCAATAAATTTTTCCAGGTAGTCATGTTTTGTTCCTTTTTATTGGCCTTGGGAAACTTACTTTCCGCACGACCCTCCAATTAAGAGGCAATTTGCGTTTTATTAACAGCCTGATTATGACCAACAGGGGACCCGGGCACTGATGAATTTGGGGGCCCTTCGAGCCGGGGGGCCGTGGCAAAGTCCCGATTTGCCCTTGCGATAATAAGGCTCTGATTTTATTAGGTTGTAACGAAAGTTTCCCGCCACTGCAAACATCGTCAGCACACAGTTCTCGTTGGCGTATTGGCTCCTATTTTGTCAAACGATTTTTGGCATTTGAAAGAAAGACGTTTACTTTATAACACTGTGTTGTGAAATCTGTAAAAAATAGAGTTATCATTAAGCACAAGGTGTCTCCAAATGGAACTATCACTCCAGAGGATTAGAACCATCATTGACTTCCAGTTGTGTTGCAAAAAGTCAGCTACAGAATATCAACGAATTAGGAGTACAGCTTTAAGTACTATTGCTGTATCATGTGACACTGTGCAGGTTTGGTACCGAAAGTTCAAAAACAGTTATCTAAGGAGTTAGAAGTTAGTTTTTCAGGCAGATATGGCGGAAAACTTTCGTTACAACCTGATATTTACTTTTGCGGGTTTGGCAACAGATGTTTAGAAAGTGACCAGTCCATGGAAATGCTTGAGACACCCACCTGTCGTACTTGTCCTTCCAGAAGCAGGCTGCGTCCCTGAGGGATTCCCATTCCCTGATGGTCATCGGGTGCATCCGGGTACCCGGTTCCATCGGGTAATGCCGGCAGCTGTCCGATGGGTAGCTCTTCAGGAAAGGACAGCGCATCGGCACGCTGTAAAGGAAAAGAGAAATAAACAGTGATTAAAACTTTAACGCGCAGTGTTCCCGCTCTGGGAACACCCAAACTCTGACGTTTGGACTGTTGCCAGTCGCGAAGAATAGATTGGATTTCTATAACAATAGTGGCGGGTGACAGAGCTCCACGAGAATCCTTTACTTTTGAGCACGCCGTTTCCCGTCAAAAAAGGGTCGCGATTCTTTTGAACAGCACTGACATCCGCTGAAAAAGGGAAGAATGCGAGAACAGCCGAATAGATTGCCCAATGCTGAATAAAGGGCAGCCGTTGCGATCGCTCGACTCAACGACCAGCAAGAGGGCGGACGATCGAAACGTTCATCGCGTGCACAGCCATCTGCGTCAAAAAAGGGTCTCTAGATATGTGGCACGCGATGAACGTTTCGATCGTCCGTCCTCTTGCTGGTCGTTGAGTCGAGCGATGGCAACGCCTGCCCTTTTTTTCAACATTGGGCAATCTATCTGGATTGGGCAATGTATCAACATTGGGCGATCTGAAAAAAAGGGACGACAAAAAAGGGAACCTTTTTTGACGACAGCTGGCTGTGTCTGCGCAGAGCCAGCTGCGTCAAAAGGGCCTCTAGATCTGTGGCACGCGATGAACGTTTCGATCGTCCGCCCTCTTGCTGGTAGTGAGAGGGCGGACGTCGAGCGATGGCAACGGCTGCCCTTTTTTTCAGCATGGGGCAATCTATCCAGCTGTTCTCGCATTCTTCCTTTTTCCAGCAGATGTCAGTGCTGTTAAAAAGAATCGTGACAATTTTTTTACGGGATATGACGTGCTAAAAAGTAAAGGATTTTCGTGGAGCTCTGTCACACGCAATATTTTTATAGAAGTCCAATCTATTCGTCGTGACTGGCAACAGTCAAAACGTCCGAGTTGGGTGTTCCCAGAGCGGGAACACTGCGCGTTAAAGGGTTAAAAGGATCGAAGATGCGTTACAAGTTGGGTTGTGAAAGGTTTCAAAAAGTTAAAAAAATGGGAAAAGAAATCTAAAACACTTTCATATTTTAAATACACACTGAAGTGCTATAGGTTAAGAGTATCATAATCCACGAGTCGGCCCTATGAGTCTTTCTTCCTTCATGACGTAGGAAGGTGTATGATAATCAATGTGTACGCCCTATTTGTCATCCTTGTTCATAACGTTAGAAATGGCATCCTAATCTATAAGTGTGCCGTATTTCTCTTCCTTGTTCCATAAAACACTTCTTTGGAATCAAAATCTATATTAAAATCGCCTATTAAAACTCTTTTACAATCTTTGTCAAGCATATTTTAACTATACTCCCCCTTTATTGCTAGAAGTTAAAGCCCATTATGGAGGCGATTACAACAGACGCTAGAAAAAACATTTAAGGAAAATAAGTCTCCACTCAATATACTTGATCCTCGTCCATCTAAATAAAATAACTTCAGGAAACGCGCGGGAACTTTTCGCATTCGAGCCATTTCGTTTGTGTACACAGCCCTTCTTACATCAAAGCTTCATGAAGACGATCCTTTTAATGCAAAAATAAAAATAATACTATGTAATCTAGAAAAACTATTTCAGACGAATTGGACTGCAATTTTCCCTTCAAAGCCTGATGACCGTGACTTCAATAGGACGTCATGTCCATTGCGAAAGCTGATTTTGTCACGCAAACGACTTTTATTTTTTTTTTTTTTTTACTCTCGGAAATAAAATGAATCGGAACTTAACGAAAAATCTCTTTAAAATTAGGGAACGGGTAGATTTTCAATTTTTTAAAGGAGCGCAGATTGTTTTTAATATTTTTATTTATAATTATGAAAATTTTCAAAGGGATTGTATAAACGGCGTAGATGTTATTAGGCATTTTGTGCTTAACTTTTTGATCTTTTTAGAGTCACGGCGGTATAAGTTTTATCCTGGAGTGAGTACCTGGAATCTTTATAGAATCAGTGAGTCAGTGATCAGCATAACTATATAGTAGTATAAACAGTAGGGTTTGGAAGAAAATCTCGTCAAGCGCAGACGATATTGCCAAACTTGGTTCAGTTTTAGGGATTTATTTGTTGGCGCCAACTTGGCAATCAATTGCCAAAAATGGCCAACCCTGGCGACTTTTGACATTTCACTCACCTGTCACTATCTGGCAATCCTTGAAACGTGATTCACCGTTTCGCCGGGGAGACAAAAATCCTTGTCAGAAATTAATAATTGTAAAGTGGTCATAAAACTGGACAGCTGGGGATAGGTAAGTGGGCAGGTAATAAACCCTGATGGCCACTTCATTTGTTTCGCAAACAGGCGCTGGCAGCACTAAAATTCAATGACGTCACAAGCCACTTTTCCCCCCCAATTCACTTTTTGTCCCTATGTATCTGAGCCGTGATGGTCACGCGAATTCAATGCTTTTTCCTCATCCAAAAAGGGCCCTACATGCCAAAAGAAGTTTTCATTTAAAAAAAAAAAATAATTAATCTGAGTTTTACCAGGAAAAAAAGACAGTTGGAAGACAAATACGCACTCAAGAAAACAAACTCTTACACGGTCATTGGTAGGTTTTTCTATTTTTATTGAAGCTATTGTATCAGTATTTACAATTAACGTATGAATTCTGTGGTAATTGACGAACTGAGTTCAAACAATTCCTGTAGATAGTCCTGTCTGTAGATAGTTCCTTGCAGATAGTCCAGTTAGATACTCAAAAGATGCTTGAAGTAGGAGGTAAAAAGTGAAGTAGGCGACAGAATAATCGTCTGTAGTTCTTGAACAACTTATGGTGTGAATTTGGACGATTGGAGTCGTAGAGATCAGATGTGAGGCTGCTTAACTGCAGACGCTTTCGGACTTTTCGAAAGACACTTTTATTGGCGTGTTACAGACTGTGTATACACTTATAAGTACTGCGATGCCTTCACGTATCTCGACAGCACTCGATGTAGATTTTTATAGACGTAGATCTGTCGATACGAAGTTTCTCAGATAAACGATGGTTGACAACAGATCTTGGAAGCATTTCAAATATCGATTTTCCGTAGACTGTACTCCCAGCAACAGGATCATCAGACAAAATGTTTGGAGATAAATCTGAAGTTTATATAGGAATGAAGCAAGGGCGGCTCCAGTGAGGGGGCTATGGGGGCCATGGCCCCCTCCGAAGTTTTGTTTTGTAACCTTAGATTCGCATACTTCATGACTTTTGCATTTTGGACAATGTATATACCCATCTGAAAAGTTCAATGGCCCCCTTTGAAAATTCAGTCTGGTGCCGCCCTTGGAATGAAGTTGTTCATGACTGTTCTTGTTCTTGAGCAGAACTGTACTTGTTCAAACTGTTCTTGAGCAGATGGAAAAACTGAAATGAGCAGAAGATAGCACTTGACTTTTTGGAAGCTTCTCGTTAAATTTCAATAAGCAATGAAGTTTGATGGTTGTTGCATTTCGATGTATCTTAGACTCCGATGCTTGTTCAGTTTCGACTGCTTATTAATGGAGTTGATTCTCGAGTATAGATCGTTGCAAGTGACTTGAAGACTGTTGCCATTGCATTCCAGTGTAAAGTTCAGAAGAAATCGTCTGTTACGGATGGATGAGATAACTGATAACTCAAGTCATCGTCCTTGTGATAGAAATGCAGCTGTTCCTTTTTAGTTATAAAAATATGTTGTATACAGGTGCTGTTGTAGTTTGGTGGCGAACTATTGAGGCTATTGAGGAGGAAGTCTGCAGAGATTCAGTCCGTGGTCCGTAAAATATTGTTATTTGGTGAAGTGTGAGAATTTGCGACTATTGAGCATTAAAAAGTTAGATATTTGTTAGACATTTCAAGTGTTTGCCTGGGAGAGAGGGTCTGGTTAATTTAGGTTATGGAACGGGTCGAATGCAGGAGAGACGGGAGAAAAATTTACGAACCCTTCTGAATTTCTTTCTACGGATGGTAACGGGTGATGGCGGTGGAACTACGAGTAGTGAGGAAGGTGGGGTAGGAGGAGATTCTGCGGACGATGAGGATGAGAGTTGAGGTGTTGGTGGTGGAGCTACGAGTAGTGAGGAAGGTTGGGTAGGAGGAGATTCTACGGACGATGAGGATGAGAGTGATGCTGGTGGTGATGATGGCGGAAGTACGAGTAGAGAGGAAGATGGGGTAGGAGGAGATTCTACGGAGGATGAGAGTGGTGGTGATGGTGGAAATACGAGTACAGAAGGTGGGGTAGGAGGAGATTCCACGGACGATGAGGATGAGAGTGGTGATGATGGTGGAAGTACGAGTAGAGAGCAAAGTGGGGTAGGAGGAGATTCTAAGGACGATGAGGATGAGAGTGGTGGTGGTGATGGTGGAAATACGAGTAGAGAGGAAGATGAGGATGAGAGTGGTGGTGATGGTGGAAATACGAGTAGACTTACTTCTCCCGACTCCTCCCCCTTCGCCACTGGCCCTCCTGCGACGACATCAGGGGGCCCAAAAAATACATAACGCAGAATAAGCTTCCTTACAAAGAAATACAGTACTAAAAAAGCAGAAAAAGCAGCAAAGAACAGCAAAAGCGCCATACTTCGAACAAGGTCTAATAGAGACTGAAGTCAATTGTTGAAATTTTTTTGCTTTAGATTGTTATAAACAATGTCAGGATTGGAGACGTGCAATTTTATTGTTGCTCTCCTTTCTTCTCCAGAGTAACAATGACAAATTAAGATAATGGGTAAAATACATTGTTTACTATAAATACATTTTCACTAATACCGAGTATTCTTTTTCATGCGTTATTAAAGGCTTACTTTTACACTAACACCCCTTAATAGGTGGCGATTATAATGGAACCACCACAAAATAACAGCTTCATCGCTGATTGCAAAAATATGTAATCGTTAGTCAAATTTCCTACTTTTGCTTTATAAATAATAGACATCGATTCCATAAAAGTCTCACAAATAACCACAAAAAAAGTGATATTTCCCTTTTTTATGGATATATTTAGGATAAGTTTACAATTGTTTATGAAAATAATATCTGAAATTGAGTGAACATAACTAGCATTTGCGAAATTTCTTGGGTGTTTCAAAAACTCTTGATATTTTCCTGAAAAATAAGCTTTTAATAACACAAGCTTTTTGGTGCAAATAAGAAGTACAGTTAACTCCGGATATAGTGAACTTTCGGTTATAGTGAAATGCATATCATCAGTCCAGATTCACATACGTTAGAAATATTCATAGCATTTTTCGGTTTTACTGAACCATGACTTCGGTTATAATGAACTTAAAAAAATCTGGACAGCAGAAGTGATCCTACAAAGAATGTCTCTTTTGTGTTCGAATAGGGAGAAAGAAATTATCAAGCACCTATTCCGTAATACTGGGGAATTTCTATTGTCTAGCCTAACATACTTAACCCATTTGTGCCTAGGTATTTTTGCGACTTTCTTGGATTTTTGCTAATACCGGCAATAATAGATAAATTTCTGACGTCAACTTTTTCAACAAGGGATGATTTCTTTTAAAATCATCATGCATAGAAATTGAAATATCAACATCCTACTGGGTCATGTTAAAATATTTTGTGGAGTTGAGGTTCAATACTCGTGAATAGAGGCTAGGAAAAATAAATAACGTTTTCAACTGATAGCGAAAATGCCGTCCCAAAAAAGGGACACTAGGCATAAATGGGTTATGCTAAACGGGGGAGGGTCAAATCTTTTTTTTTTTTTTTTTCTGTAGTGCATTCTAATCTTTAAAGGCATTCACTAACAAAAGCAGGGTCCTTTTGAAAGTGAACCAAAAGCGAAAATTTCGCTCTGGACCTCGGACAATTTCATTTTCCATTCCCAATGCAATATCGAAGGTTAAAAAGGGACAGCACCTTTTACCAGCTGAACGGAATGTACATTATTTTATATTACAACATTATTTCCATAAATGCAATCAATTATATTTGATTTACTTGATAAACTTTGAGTATTTGTATTGTTGCGGAATTACTCTGCTTCTCCTGGGGTTCGTCGTTCTAAAGTCCTGTAGGTGTGAAAAGTTCAAGTAAAAAGTCACTTGTCAGGATGGAACACGAACTTTATTTCTTCTAGAACTTCGTAGAACCATCAGCTGTACACAATTCACAAGCACAATCTAGCAGTAACGTGATTTTAACAATCCGCTTGGATCAGAAGCTCTCACAAATGCTGTATTTCTCACGCAAAATAAGTCACTTTCACAGGCGAAAATTCCGTGGAAATATTCAAGGGATAGAGTACTCAATCCCTTAAGACACAGCAGTGAAGAATTTACACACAGCACTTTAAAAACAGCTTCATAAAAGCAAGCCAAAACACAGCTGCTATAGCACTATCAAGTCACAAAGCAAGCGTACTCGCTGAGAGAGCTTTCACAATACGCGCTCTCTCACACTGGGCGTTCAACTCACTCTGAACTGTCGGGGCAGCGCGCCGGTTTATATAGGGGAGGCAGAAACTGCGGGAAGCTTCTAGAGGAGTATATTTCTTGAAGATTCTACATAAAGCGAGAATATTGATTACGTCATAGAAGAGAAATGTTAGGTTATTATGCGTTTTTAATGCAGGAAAAACAACTTCCAGGCCCCATTGGGAAAATCGCGCCCAATGACCAAAAAGTCGCCACGCTTGGCGACTTTTGGCGAAATATCGCCCAATTGGGCGCCAAAAATAAGTCCTCGAAAGTGAAGAGATCTAAGCTGTAGGACTCATATTTCTCGAGTTTTCTAGAACCTCCATTGAAAAACAATGGCAAACCGAAACCTCCATATCTCCGGTTCTAATTGGCCGATTTTAATGCAACAAAAAGCAAAATGTATCTACTTGAAGCGTAGAATACGAATTTTAAACCATTTTAAGCCCCAGAGCAGCGGGTTGCCCCGAAAATTCGTAACAGAATAAAATACTATTTTCTAATTTTGTATTAATTTTTATTATTCAACTTGAAGAAACATCGATTTTTGTGAACTTTATAGAGATAGTGAACGAAATTTGCCGGTCCCCAGAGGTTCACTGTTATTGCAGAATACTCTGCTTATTTCCGGAGTTCGTCGTTCTAAAGTCCAGTTGGTGTAGAAAGTTCTAGTAAAAAGTCCACTGGTTAGGATGGAACACGAACTTTATGGCTTCTAGAATTTCGCCGAACCATCAGCTGTACAAAATTCACAAGCACAATCCAACAGTCATGTGCTTTTGACTGTCCGCTTAGATCTAAAGCTCTCACAAAGGCTGTATTCCTCACACAAAATAAAAAACTTTCACAGGCAAAAATTGAGTGAAAATATACTAGAGATAACACTAACAGTCTCTCAAGACTCGGCAATCAAGAATTGACACACAGCACTTTAAAAACAGCTTCGAAAAGAAAGCTAAAAACACTGCTTCTATCCCAGAGCAAAGCAAGCGTACTCACTCAGAGCTTAACCCAGCATTTTTACTTTCCGAACATGTACCATGTAAGGAAAGTATTGTCATCATGAAAAAATTCGACTTCGAGATTTTGGTGTTTTTACACGTTTTGAGGGCTTCTGAATCCATTTATGCTATTTTTACGAGATGTATGTGTGTATGTGTGTGTGTATGTATGTGTGTGTGTGTGTGTGTGTGTGTGTGTGTGTGTGTGTGTGTGTGTGTGTGTGTGTGTGTGTGTGTGTGTGTGTGAGTGTGTGTGAGTGAACACGATAGCTCCTGAACGGAACATTCGATTGAGCTCAAATTGGATATATACGTCATAAACCACCGTCGCAAGACCGGTATTGATTTGGGTGTGTATAGGACTTATAGTTTTTCTACAGGGCTACGACAAAGATTTCTTTTACATTATGGCCTATGGGGGGAATTTCTTGAAAGTGCGCTAGCGTTTAAACGGTCGATTCGATTGAGCTCAAATTGGATACATACGTCATAAACCACCGTCGCAAGACCGGTATTGATTTGGGTGTGTATAGGACTTACAGTTTTTCTACAGGGCTACGACAAAGATTTCTTTTACATTATGGCTTATGGGGGGAATTTCTTGAAAGTGCGCGAGCGTTTAAACGGTAGATTCGATTGAGCTCAAATTGGGTATATTTGTTATAAACCACCGTTGCAAGACCGGTATTGATTTTGGTGTGTATAGGACTTATAGTTTTTCTACAGGGCTACGACAAAGATTTCTTTTACATGATGGCCTATGGGGGGAATTTCTTGAAAGTGCGCTAGCGTTTAAACGGTAGATTCGATTGAGCTCAAATTGGGTATATTTGTTATAAACCACCGTTGGAAGACCGGTATTGATTTTGGTGTGTATAGGACTTATAGTTCTCCTACAGGGCTACGACAAAACTTTCTTTTATGTTATGGCATAATGGCATATGGGGAGAAATTCTTGAAAGTGCGCAAGCGTTTAAACGGTGCATTCGATTGAGTTTCAATTTGGTATATGTTTGAATTATTCATCGATTAAAATTTATTTAAGTGCTTGGTAATGATCTTAAACGTAAGTGTTCGGAAAGTCGAGTGGAGTCACTCCAGATTTTTTTTTTTTTTGTATTTCTTAAGGGACGTGCAGCTGCGGAAAAAAAAGGCCCACTTGTACATTTTTCGGCCGTCGTTCGTCGCACAGCAAAGTTGCAGATACCAATCGTTTACGATTGACGCACACTTTAATTTGCTATGCGTAAAAAGTGCATAAGGGGCCATCTACATATTAAAATTCGCACCAACTTTTTTTTTTCTCAATAGCAACCCCTAGATTTCACTTCATATTTCAAAAATTTAGCTCATTTTAACCCTGGACACCCATTTTCAATAAATTTGGACAGAAAATGAGTGAGTTATGAGCACCCAAAATCCCCCTCACCCTATGTTAAAATATTTTTTCATAATTCAATTCATATCTCATATAATATTGGTAGTAAGAAGCTGATTTTTATTCGTACTATTAGAACTAAACTACCCAAACATAATTTAATGTTATTATGATTTTTAATAAATCATTAATATGAATTATGAATTATTAAATTAATATTCAATGAAATTATGAATAGCGACCTAGCCAAATTTCGATGGAAATTAATATTACATGGCTGTGCAAAATTTCAAATTTTTACGTTCAGTAGTTTAATTTATATTAAATAAAATGCGTTATTTTCATGAGTTAAGGGACCCTATATAAATTTATTAAGTGAAAATTTTTTGAAAATTGCATAAAATAAATGTAAATTAGATTTATTTTGTGCAAAAACACAGTAAAAGATACCAGTATTAAAAATATCAAATTTTGAAGCAAATAAATTAGAGGTTTTTACAGTTTGTTGGAGATTCTATAAAGCGTGTATTGTTGCGTCCGCTACCATATTCCCCCAAATAAAATATTTTCCAGCTATAGAATTAGATGCAGTAGATTTATGTTTTCTAATACAACGTCCTATTTCTGAAAAACTAACATCCTCAACTTTCCAGGCATGAATGTGACCTTTTTTAATATCGGAAACATTAGGTCTTTGGAATTCCCCATACTTTATCAAACATTCAAAATCACGTTTTTCTGTAAAAAAATTTTCATCTAACTATAAATTAAAATACCGCCAAAAGTCTTAAGAATATTGCACATTGCAGGCGATAGTATTAAATGAAGAAAGTGAAATAACAAACACAGTGATAATATTGGGTCGGCAAAAAAGTAATTGCGTTTTTTACATGAAATTCAAACAAATAAATTTTCAATCATGAAACCATTCTTTAAGTTCGACCATAGCTGAGTCGAGCAATATTCATGCTTGTAGTCAGACGAGCAACTCCTGCCAACATTTCAGCTGTCTAAGAGAAACATCAAGGGAAACACTGAATAACAATTTCAAAATTACAAAGATTTTCAAAATCCTTAGCAGTCATTTTGCTAAGGATCGTAAATCATGTGTACGAACGTAATCATGTAACGATCGTAAATCATGTGTTCGTAAATCATGTGTACGAACCAAGGAAGTTATGAACTCACGGGTCATTTGGACCACAGACTTAATATTCTATTCTACCCTTGATATTCTCAGTACAAAAAGCTTTAAGAGAGATGGGAACAATATTTTCCTTGAAAATAATATTAATTTCTTTTAATTCTCGCGAGCGAAATAAATGAAAGGCGAAAAGTTCGGAACCTACAAATAGCGTTTTTCAATTTGCAGAAAGTCCCTTAGAAACGCGCAAAAATGAATTCGCAATATCTCCGGAAATGATCGTAGAAAATGGGTGAAAATTTATGTTTAGGGTAATTTGAAGGTTTTCTTTCGTTTAATAAAGTCAAAATATGGGGTTGCCATTGAGAAAAACGAAGTGGATGCAGAATTAAATAGGAAGACGGCCCCTTATGCAAATTAAATTAATAGTAAATTAAAGTACGCGTTATTTGCAAATGAATGGTATATATAACTTTGCTATACGACGAACGATGGCGAAATAAAGAGCAAGTGGGCTTTTTTTTTCCGCAGCTGTACATATGATGCTTGAATTTACATACATGATTTTAACGGATGTGAACGTGTCAATCCTGCACACCGACAAGCACATTTCGTTTTAGTTTGCCGTTATTTTATCTTTGTTTGCCGTATCACGAAAGAATATTTGAATGTTATTGAAATTTCCTAAGTTGAATGTGTGAATATTTTTTGTTTTTTACCGAAATTCATGTTGTTATTGAAAAGAACTTCTAGGACATCCTTCACCTTTAAAAGTGTCTTGACAGTCTTCATTTATGGGTGATAGTGACTTTTGACTACTGAAAGAGATTGAGAACTAGGTTTTTATTCGAAAAATTCAGTGGCGGCTCGTGGGATACAGCAAGTACAGCCGGGCTGCACTTGAAATTATCAGCACATACTTTAAAATAATTTATTCTACTAATTTTCCAAAATTCAGATTAGAATTATGGAATTCCTACGGTAAATTAAAAAAATCTCAAAAAAAAAACCAAACAAAAAAACCGTATTGTGGCCGGATCGCTCATTCAGAAAAAAAGCACTTTAATCTTCCCGCAATTCAATTGGGAAAATCTTTGGTTATGCCCAGAGTGCTGAAAAGAAAATCGGCAGCACCGTTGCCATGACAACGACTACGTAAGCAGCCCCTCCGGCATAGTCTATAATGGGGGTACGCAGCAGAGACTCAGCTCATGAAAGGAAATCCAAGGTCGGCAGCACTTGTGAAATCGACTTACTGATTGGCTCGAGAAGTGAGGGAGGGGGTAAGGAGAATATATGTTCTGCAAACTCTCGACTTTATATTGCTGAATTTATCAAGAAGGTAAGCCTGAATGGACGCTTATGAATGGACAATGACCCATCCAAGCAGTATTGTTTTTAAGTAAGCAAGAACTGGCATTGAGAGGACAATGGCGAGCGAGAAAATTCTTTAAACATGGGAAATTTTAAAGAGCTTTTAAAATTATGGATATCTGAATTAAAACAACGAGGGCATCACTGACCGATTCGCAAGTTTAAAAGAAAGGAGGATTGATTTGACTTATAAAAAATAAGTAAGTTTTCTTTTTTTTTTCTTTTCTTCTCAAGTTATCGTTGCAAAAGAAAATTCAAGGAAACTTCGAATCAGACACGGATTAATGCAGTTTTGAGGATAGGTTGAAATTTATGTCCATTTTATGGAAGTAAAATAGGATCTCTTACATTTTTTATGTAATTTCCTTTTTTTTTTTTTTTTTCCTCGGTGAGGGCTTAATCCGCCAGCTTTCGAATTCAATAACAAAGATTTTCCATTCCTGTCCGGAGGAAGGGGGAGGGGGCCATATGCTTCCGGCTGCATCAACAGTTTTGACCACGGGCCGCGACTGGAAAAATTATTTGAAAATACGCTTTCTGCTGGTCGTTTTTAAGCGTAATAGATTTTAAAAAACAATTACGAGAATGCCGTTCAATTTGACATGTGAGAATTTCGTCGGGTGTGAAGAGGATAATTCAAAACACTTGTATGTGCGCTGGGCTGAAATATAGCTAACAGAGTGATTGGGGAAAACAAGTCTTCCGATACAATAGTACATTTATGACTGATGATAAACTATTTGTTATGTGGATGTGGCTTTCCAAATCAAGCAGTCATCCAGTTGTATTCGAGCTTGACAGTTCAAATGACTTAAATTCGGCGGGAAAATATTGGCTGACTCATTTTTTTGTAATCTCCAAGCTTGCTGAAAGCTTAAAATGAATTGAACTGTCAAGCGTGTATTAATACGTCAAATTCAAAGAAATGTCAAGCTTTAAGCTGCTGTCTGGGGATGACCCAGACAGCACACACAGGTTCTCTGAACGGCTATTAACGTTCAGAAAACGTTTTCTGTACGTTAATAGCCGTTCAGAGAACCTGTGTGTGCTATCTGGGGATGGAAAAACACTTTTAGCATGAAGGATAAATGAGTTTAGTGTAGTTTTAAAAAAATTGACCAAGAAAATGACAATCTCCCCCTCCCCACAAAAAACAAACAAACAAAAAACACAGCGTTTTATGCCTTCATCTGTAGCATTTTTGTGTGTATTAATGAGAATCATATGCAAATTAAGGTGTTTTTTCTTACTAAATTAGGCTAAATGACGCTAAACAACTGTCTTTTTCCCATATCTCGGATCATTTTTTAGATAAGAACGCTAAATCAGAGTTTAACCGCATGGTGGAGCTGTAAACGTTTTTTTCTGCATAGCGCATGCCAGCTTTACAATACTTAGACCCCCTTTCATCAGGGCCCGATTAACCTCTGAAGTGAGGGGAAGCTCAGGCTCATTTCGGGCCCCCCATCACCTCTTTGTTTGGGAAAAGTAAAGTTTTAATGATTTTCTTTCATAAAAATATTTTATTCATAAAAAGTAAATTTCATTGATTTAATTAGCTCTAATGATTTCCTTTGATAGGAGCATTTTATTTATTAATTTGAGATTTTCCTTTGATCAAAATATTTTATTCATTAATCTTCATAATAGTTTAGTTCATTGTAACGAGACTTTACAGTATTTTTCAAAGTACTTCAAACATTAACAAATAACTAAAAACATTACCTTACTGGAACATTAAACTTTATTAATTGAGTCCTATTTTTCATTAGACATGGCTTTTTTCAGGAATTCTTTGTTTCGATGACATCATAAAAACCGCAACACAGAAGTTGAGAATTAATTTTTACATTTAGAAGATGTTTAACATTACATATTAAAAGTCTACCCTTGCTGCCAACCAGATATTCCCCATAATAGAAAAAAACTCGCAACTGCAGCAGATGTCCCAGGCAAAGACATCGCAAACAACCCATTTAGAAATGTTGCAACATGAAGTATCAAGACTTCTGAAAAGCACCACTTTTCTTCATTAAAAATGTTTATAATAACTTAAAAGATCATTTAAAAACAAATTTTTGAATTTTATCGCAGTTTTTCAGTCATTTTCGCCCCCCCCTTCAAATTCTGAGGGGAAGCTCAAGCTTCCCGAGCTTTTTCAGTAATCAGGCCCTGCCTTTCATGACTATTTATCCTACCGTTCAGAAATTATTGGGGTGACAACGGACATTAACGGGCACACTGTATAAGATTTTAGCATAATAATAACAAGTGTCAACATTCAATTTTTTAAATTAAAAAAAATATATTTAGCTTGATTTTTTTCCATAGGTATGAAAGTGAATTTTCTTTTAATTTAATAAAACTGTTAATTGTAAATCGTAGTTTAAAAGAACTTAGAATGGAATGTAGAAAAGAAAAATGCATGTAAAATAAAACAGTGAGAAGGTACGATTTAATGTGTTTTCAAATCCCTTAGGTGCTTAAACTGTGAAAATTAATTTCCTAGCCCCCTAAAAAAAGGTAGAAAGAAAGATTTGAAGACTAAAATAACCCCCACACACATCACTGCTTCATGTCTGGCTTAAGAAAAGTCTTTACATGAACCGTTTTTACAATTCAAAAAACACTTTTAAATAAATTAATCTCGCTTTTCTTTATTAGTTTGTGTATTTTTGTGATTAAAGTACCATTTTTTTACGCTTCGGAAAAAAAAACTAGTATGTTTTTTTTACAGTGTATTTAGTAAATGTTTACAATTTGATTCTTGTTTATTTATCAAAAAATTGCCATTAAATCTTCTTAAGGGAAACTTTATATCCTTTTGAGAATGAACGGTTCATTTACTTTTACTTAATTTCATTTATTTATTTATTTATTTTAGTTTCTATCAATGATCCACGTAGGCGTAATCCGGGCATTTAAAAGAGAGAAAGCAGTAGTTTGTTCTAAACGTATTCTTTTATCTTTTTTCCCCCAACGCTCACGTAAAAATACACGTGGGAGAATAAAGAAATTACAATGTAAAAAATTAATGAAAATGACCCAAGTTTCTTTATTCCTCTTTTTTTAACTTTAAACAGTCGTTTGAAAGCATCAGTGGTGGTAAAAAAAAAAATTAGAAAAGAAAGACAACAAGAGTTAGCTCCATAACATTTATTTTACTAAAACGGAAACTGGAAAGAGGAAATAAAAATATTATTATCGTCTGCGAAATAATTTCAGCGTTTTGTTTTGTTCTATTTTCTTTCAAAATGGTTTGGAAGTTTCTGAAATGTTTCATCTTAGGGGAGAGTATTAAAAACTAAATCGAAAAAATAAACATTCTAGAGATAATAAAATAAGAAGAATTTCTGGCCAATATACCTGTTTTTCGTTGCATTATCAATTCCACCGCATCGGTAGTCACAGCTCTGAAATTAAAGGGAAAAAAATCACGAATTAATTTTCTTTTTCATTTGGAAACCATCCAAAAGTTACGTAAAGTATATATTATGTAACTCTTAATGAAGAAAGGCGCATGAATTTGGAGCTTGAAAAATTATAAGTAGAGGAGAGGAGGTGATTATGGAATACCATTTACATTTCTAACTGTAACTTCATAGATTTTTAAATAAAATCCCCCAAAACAGCATGAGTACATGCTATAATGAATCGTAATGAAATGTCAATTGCAAAGAAATACACAATTTATTTTGTTGTTATAGAAAAAAATATTTAAAAAAAAGTTACGAATGGAGTATAATATGGAATAGTCGGGTCATATGGAATAGATGGTTTAAACCGATGAAAAGCAATTCATATTGCTTCATATATAGTTATTTGTTACTATAAAACAAATTTTTATGTTTTGTAGTTCAAATCATTATATTGGAGTCATTTCTGCTTCGAGTCGATTTAGAAAAGTTGTAGATATAATCTTCTTTCTTTGCTCCGGTACAGTCATGGTGAGCCCACAGAGAACAGCTGATCTTTGAATCCAAACTTAGTCGTTGATCATTAGAGAATTTTTCGTGACAAAAGATGCATTCAGCGTCTTTGTTTTCCGGGTCTTGAGTGGATGACATGAAATCCATTACAATATTACCCAGTATTCCATAATACCCGACACGCCATCTCGGAAAACGAACCTTTAAAACTAATTGGCAAAACACTGTCATCTAAAAAATAACCACAGTTCAACAAACTACCATTCTCTTAGTGTACATTATGCGTAACATCCATGTTCATGTCACGTGTTTACTAGTAAGTTAAAATGTTTGAAAACTTATCTACAAAAACTCTTGAAAATCACAAAACATACTTTGTTCTGTAGCGAGTGGTCCGGCAACAGAGAGCGGTCCACTCTTACTGCATTGTAAGACGGGAATCTTTCTTGAGTTGTTCATGGTATTAACTTGTGGCAACAACAACTAACAGAGCCAAAAACTCGGTATTCCATATTTCCCCACTATTCCATAATACCCTCCTCTCCTCTACGTTTTCTTTTTATGCATTATAAATATTTCAGATTTTATTTATAACAGCGAAAACTAATAACTGTTTGTTTTAAAAACAGGTGCACACACATTTTGTATAGTAACGCTGTTCCTTCGTTTCTCAAATTACATTGAATGCAGATTTTAAATATCAAGATGTTAAACATACAATTAAAACGTGGATCACATAACACAATTCAACCATGATAATAATAAAAATAATAATAATTAATGACGCTAGGAGAGCTTTCTCGGCTGGGTTTACATTTAGACCCAAGCTGATAATTTATTAATTTTACATTAATGCTGATTTTCAGTAGAGTCAAAAGCAATCTTCTAGCTACAAGATAAGTCCTGTTTGTGTAACCAGAAACACCACTCTATAAGCATTTTATCTTTGTCCGCTTAAAATGAATAAAGTAATTCATATTGTATTTTAAGAAAATCAGCTACCATAGCACCAGAATTCGTTATTACCATTTATTATTATACCACATCTTGGTAAAGAGCTTTATTTAAACGATGGCAAAGCGAACGAGCATTTAAACTATAAGCTACGTTTTGTGCATTTATTGTATTGTACTTCGAATGGGCGAATGTCACTAAATTGTCATAGACCGTGATTTCACTGCAATTGTGAGAAATTCTATAAAAGAACTACAAATTCTACATACACTATTTTGTACCTTTTCTTTACCTTTAAAGTTTTTATAACATATATTAATTTCGTTTATTCAGAAATGGACACATACGTTAATTTTCCTTTCTTTGAATCTCTCTAAAATACGCTTTAAACAGAGTGCCTTCCCATAGAATGTAATGCATTAGAATTCTTTTTGGTGTTCCTGTGAAAGAACTGTAAATGCTACACACACCTTTTTCAATGCGGTGAGTACAATATAGTACATATAGCATACAAAATTTTTAGAAGTATAGGAATATTTACAGCCATAAGATCGCGGATAGACATGACAGACAAACAAACTGAAATTGCAAAGACTTTGTTGGAAAATCTTAACCTTTTAACGTGCTGTGTTCCCGCTCTGGGAACACCAAACTCTGACGTTTTGACTGTTGCCAGTCACGAAGAATAGATTGGATTTCTATAAAAATAGTTGCGGGTGACAGGGCTCCACGAGACTCCTTTACTTTTTAGCACGTCTTTTCCCGTCAAAAAAATGCTCACGATTCTTTTTGACAGCACTCACATCTGCTCTGTAAAATGGAAGAATGCGAGATTATTATTAGCTTTCTTCTTATTAGCTTTCAATCTGGCGAGTGTGGAAACTATTCTAAAACTTAAGAATGATTGTTTGAAGCTTGTTTAACCCTTTAACGAGCAGAGTTCCCGCTATGGGAACATCCAACTCTGACGTTTTGACTGTTGCCAGTCACGAAGAATAGATTGGATTTCTAGAAAAATAGTTGCGGGTGACATTGCTCCAAGCGAATCCTTTACTCTTTAGCACGTCATTTCCCGTAAAAAAAATTGGTCACGATTCTTTTTAACAGCACTGACATCTGCTGAGAAATGGAAGAATGCGAGAACAGCCGGATGGATTGCCCCATGCTGAAAAAAGGGCAGCCGTTGCCATTCGCACGACTTAACTACCAGCAAGAGGGCGGACGATCGAAACGTTCATCGCGTGCCACAGATCGAGAGACACTTTTTTTGACGACAGCCAGTCGTTGTGACGACAGCTGTACGACAATGCTGAAAAAAAGGGACGACAAAAAAGGGAACCTTTTCTGACGACAGCCGGCTGTGTCCGCGCCGAGCCAGCTGCGTCAAAAGGGTCTCTGGATCTGTGGCACGCGGTGAGCGTTTCGATCGTCCGCCCTCTTGCTGGTAGTTAAGTCGAGCGATGGCAACGGCTGCCCTTTTTTAAGCATTGGGAAAGGGTTGCGCCTCAAAGGGTTAAAGAAAAAAAAAAAAGGAAAGAAGCGTAGACCTATTATAAACTGAATCCTGTATAATCTGAAAATAAATATCCCGACAACTTTTTCCAATTCGTCGCCGGATTATTGGAAGTCAATAATTGTTAAGAAGTTAAATGCTTTTGCCCCAGAGGCAAAAGAGATATATGAATAACGGAGAAAAAAAAAATCCCGTCTTTCATTTCTAACTAAATCACTCCATGAAATAAGTTATTACCCTCGGGCACTGAAGTTCTCATGTGATCGCTTATGAGGAAGTAAATTTCTTGTTTATTCGAGAAAAAGTTTGGAAAATAACTCCAGGGCCCTACCATTGCAGCAGTATACACGTCATGGGAAAGGGATTTCTGCAGAAAAGGTTACAGGTTATGGAGAGATGATTTCGACTCACAAAAGGTAATGTACTCTTAGAAAAAAAAAAAAAGCAAAATTAATAATTTCAAACGCAGCGGTTATAAAACGATTTCACACACAACTGCCTCTTTTGCACCAAATTTGGCAATGTACCCCACATCTGGAAAGTAAGTTTAACCCTTTGAGGCGGAACCCTTTCCCAATGCTTGAAAAAAGGGCAGCCGTTGCCATCCCTAGACTTAACTACCA
Source organism: Cheiracanthium punctorium (assembly GCA_038373885.1). NCBI lineage: Eukaryota > Metazoa > Arthropoda > Arachnida > Araneae > Cheiracanthiidae > Cheiracanthium > Cheiracanthium punctorium. The sequence goes on along the minus strand of JAWZYV010009298.1, from coordinate 157,571 downwards.
GAAACATGGCGAGCGATCGAAACGTTCATCGCGTGCCACAGATCTAGAGACCCTTTGTCTCTGCTCGGCTGTCATAGCCAGCTGTCGTCAAAAAAGGGTCTCTATATCTGTGGCACGCGATGAACGTTTCGATCGTATGCCCTCTTGCGGGTCGTTAAGTCGAGCGATGGCAACGGCTGTCCTTTTTTCAGCATGGGGCAATCTATTCAGCTGTTCTCGCATTCTTCCATTTTTCAGTAGATGTCAGTGCTGTTAAAAAGAATCAGTACCACCTACCGTACCAATCTTGCTTTCAGTGACTTGAACCTGAAGAAATTCGTGTCCCAGCATCGCTTCTCCATTGACGAAGACTGCAAAGAACTGTGATACTCTGCCTCCTTTCTCAGGTGGCAGATTTCTATGACACTGGACTACAGAAACTGATGCGACGGTATGACAAGTGTTACAATTCTGGTTATTTTTATGACGAGAAGTAGCTCAAATATTGCTGGATCTTCTGCAATACATTTATCCAGGTAATAATGCTTTTGTTCCTTTTTATTGGGAGTGGAAAACTTACTTTCCGTACGACCCACGTACCTTCAACAAATTGGCAAGATTTTGGGCATAACCTGAAAAGCTTTTTTAGGGCTTTTTAAAAAAGCCCTGAAAACGCAGGGTCGTGCAATGTAACCACAAATAATGCAACTATGCGAGATCCTGTAACACAAATTTAAATGTTGTTTCCTTCCGTTAACTGAAGATTCCGTAGGTGATGCCGTTCCCGTAAAATTTTTGAACATTCACATAAAAACAAATATGCGTTAAATAAAATAATAGTAAAAGAAACAGATAGTAAAAGGAAACTTAGGCGTTAAACATAGATCTTCTTTGTTTGAAGTTGACAATTAACCCATTTATGCCTAGTGTCCCTTTTTTGGGACGGCATTTTCGCAATGAGTCGAAAACGTTATTTATTTTTCCTAGCCTTTATTCATGAGTATTGAGCCTCAACTCTACAAAATATTTTAACATGACCCAGTAGGATGTTGATATTTCGACTTTTATGCATAATGATTTTAAAAGAAATCACCCCTTGTTCAAGAAGTTGACATCAGAAATTTATCTATTATTTCTGTTATCAGTAAAAATCGAAGAAAGTCGCAAAAATATCCAGGCAGAAATGGGTTAAAGCTAATGGCTACTTTAACTAAAAAAAACATATTTATTTTTTTATTTATGTTCAACTAATTGGGGAACGCAAGAAAGCTTCCTAATTATCAATTAAACCTGGTTTATCTGAATTGAAATAATCCATCAAAAGCGCTGTATAGTTGTCAGTCAAAATAGCCTCCATTCATTTTAAATGCATGCTATTAAGCTCTTCAGCGCAGTGTGATAGGGGTGACACTGGGAGCTTTGTGACTTCCAAAATTTATTCTTCGGTCACGATTTGCTTATGGTTATGTTTATTGTTAAGAGTCCAATCTCAGTTATTATTATTATTGTGGTTGTTGTTTTGGGGGGGCTGGGTGGGGAGGAAGGTTTGGTACGTAATTCAACGTCCGGCCGTAAACCAGTCTCTAGGTGACGTTTTGATCTCTTAATATTTACACACTTGTGAGATTTAATATTGGATGTAAAATATAGATGGCACCACCTGCAAGATGCAGAATTTAACTGACTGTGATGTCGAGTATTTTCTAAACACTGTGTAGTGGTGAACCGGTTACTTGGAGGTTGAAGGCCTGTTTTTCTTCATGTTAATCGTCAATGCGTACGGTCGTGGGTTCGTACAAATATTGTGCAACATTTCTCTTTATGTGTTTGTATTTCTATTTTGTTATTCTGTCATTGATGATGACTGTGGAATAAAAATGCACTCATATGCAAGGAACAACATAGAATAAAGGCCTATTACATAACAGCCACATATCTCGATAAATCTCCCACAAACAAATAAACACTGAACAGCAGGGTTCGTTGATTTAAATCAAGGGATTTTTTTTTTTTAATCAGTGATTAAAATCATTTTTCAAAAATGGATTTTGTATTGATAGAATGTATTCTAAATAAAAATCTTCAACACTCAAATGAAATTAATTTCTTATAACAGCATTAGATGGCACTGCAGTGGTTTAGGGAATCCTTCAAGGTAAGGGGGGGGGGGGGAGGGAGTGACTTTTGAGTGTGACAGTGTGAGAACAAAAGAAATTTGATCAGGAAGATTGGCAACACTAGAATTATTTCAGATTTTAGAACACGCTTGTTTAGGATTCCGTGTTCAGAGAGCTATTTCTAAAGTACGAGGATAATGGCAGGAAGGAAGAAAGATAATATTTGGACGTACTTTTAATGAAGAGCAGACAGTTTCTGGAAAAGGTGTTAAAACCAAATGCAAGAACTGTGGAAAAGTTATGATGGGATTAGTAGCCAGAATGAAAGCACATGTAGGTAAATGTTTCTCCTCTGACAGAAATGATATTAATAGTGATCAACCTCTAGAAGCAATTGAGAACAATTTAACTTGTACAAAATCTGAGGCAGCCAAATTTATGAAAAGAAAAATCAGTGAGATGGAAAATGATGTTGGTGTTCTTAAGAACAGCATGAATGATTATGTCACAAAGTCCACTAAAACTCAAAAGCAAATATTAGATGAGGAAGTGGCAAGATATATTTATGCCACCCATTCTGTTTTTCATCAGGCTAATCATCCCCAATTTAAAAAGATGATTTCTGCTTTAAGGCCAGGGTATACTGCTCCAAATGAAGTAGAAATAGGTGGAGCATTAGTTCATAATATATATGATCAAGAGGAAGAAATTGCTTCACATTAAAATTTGTTTATCTATGCACTTATCATCATAATAATAACTAAAATAGCTAAAATATATTTTATATATATTGCTTAAAATGTCATACTACTTTTATGATATGCAAAATAAATTCATATTAGGAATTTTTAAAACATCTTTAAAAAAATCCGATTTAAATAAAAAAAATCTGGAGTGCCTCCACTCGACTTTCCGAAGACTTACGATTAACATCATTACCAAGCATTTAAATAAATTTTAATCGATGAATAATTCAAATATATATACCAAATTAAAGCTCAATCGTATGTGCCGTTTAAACGCTAGCTCACTTTCAAGAATTTCTTCCCATAGGCCATAATGTAAAATAAATCTTTGTCGTGACCCTGTAGAAAAACTATAAGTCCAATACAAATCAAAATCAATACGTGTCTTACGATGGTGGTTTATAACATGTATACGCAATTTGAGCTCAATCGAATGTACCGTTTAAACGCTAGCGCACTTTCCAGAATGTTCCCCCATAGGCCATAATGTAAAAGAAATCTTTGTCTTAGCCCTGTAGAAACACTATCAGTCCTATACACACCAAAATCAATACAGGTCTTGCGACGGTAGTTTATAACATCTATACCCAATTTGAGCTCAATCGAATGCACCGTTTAAACGCTAGCGCACTTTCCAGAATTTTCCCCCATAGGCCATAATGTAAAAGAAATCTTTGTCGTAGCCCTGTAGAAAAACTATAAGTCCTATACACACCAAAATCAATACCGATCTTGCGACGGTGGTTTATGACATATATATCCAATTTGAGCTCAATCGAATGCTCCGTTCAGAAGCTATCGTGTTCGCTCACATACACACAAACACACACACATACACACACACACACACACACACACACACACACACACACACACACACACACACACACACACATACACACATACATACATACATCTCGTTAAAATAGCATAAATGAATTCAGAAGACCTCAAAACGTGTCAATACACTAAAATCTCGAATTCGAATTTTTTCATGATTACAATACTTTCCTTACATGGTACATGTTGGGAAAGTAATAATAACTAAAATAGCTAAAATATATTTTATATTTATTGCTTAAAATGTCATACTACTTTTATAATATGCAAAATAAATTCATATTAGGAATTTTAGAAACATCTTTTAAAAAATCCGATTTAAATAAAAAAAATCCGATTTTTAATTAAAAAAAAATCACGAACCCTGCTGAACAGTATTTGTTTAGTTTCGTTTGTGTGCTGTGTATATAATTAAAAAGTTAAACCAAACTCTGTCTAATTATTTGCATCACCTCCATAACGTCATCTCCCAAATAGAGCAAATACAATAATACTACCTAAACTTAGAGAAAAAAAAAAAAAAAAAAAAAAAAAAAAATCGCCTATGGAAAGCCTATGGTTTCCTCTTCGATCCCCTTGGGGGAGATTCTCTTTCCAGCTTCGGAGCTTGTTATGTCCGAAATTGGCTGTTATAAGAGAAAAAGTTGGGACATTATTACGCGGGCATCCAGTTTCCAAGAAGGTTGGTGGTGGGAAGAAAGAAGAATGTAGATTGTGTTAGGGTAAAGCTCGTTATGTATGCACTCCGATAACTGAGGTGAATGACTGGTCTGTTTTGATCTTCTAACATCTTTTATCCCTTTAACGCGCAGTGTTCCCGCTCTGGGAACACCGAACTCTGACGTTTTGACTGTTGCCAGTCACGAAGAGTAGATTTGATTTCTATAAAAATAGTTGCGGGTGACAGAGCTCCACGGGAATCCTTTACTTTTTAGCACGTCATTTCCCGTAAAAAAAAAAAAAAATGTCACGATTCTTTTTAACAGCACTGACATCGGCTGAAAAAGGGAAGAATGCGAGAACAGCTGGATAGATTGCCCAACGCTGAAAAAAGGGCAGCCGTTGCCATCGCTCGACTTAACGACCAGCAAGGGGGCGGACGATCGAAACGTTCATCGCGTGCCACATATCGAGAGACTCTTTTTGTGACGATAGCTGTCTGTGTCGTCCGCCATCTTGCTGGTCGTTAAGTCGAGCGATGGCAACGGCTGCCCTTTTTTCAGCATTGGGAAAAGGGTTTCGCCTCAAAGGGTTATGAAGTTTCCTTTCGCTCTCATAGAAAAGTAACAACAGAATTTTTCAGGGTTTCGAAGGTTTATAGTAAACGGTCAGCTGAAAAACAAACCAACATGTGTTTATGAGAATACCACGACTTCTCGTAGTGCTTGTTCTGAACTCTCGCCAAATAGAGGAGTTATCCCTAAGCTGAGTGTCGGAAGGTTATTTTTTAAGCCAAATTTGGCTTTAATACGTTGAAAAACTTATAAATCACACTTACAAAAATAAATAAATAAATAAATAAATAAAAGGAAAAAAATCATACTGCATACGTTCTCTTTAATTAGGTACTCTCCAACACAAGTGTTTCGTCCCCCCTTCCTCTAAATTTGGCGAAGAATTGCCCTGAAACTTGGCTAGAATTTAGAGATAGCCTCAAAAAAATATGTACAATTATTAGTGTAATTTTGCGAGAGTGTCGAAGAACTCTAAATGTTATTGTAAAATAACGAGTGTGCCAAAAAACTCATGTGAACTTTAAAAATTCGTTAAAAAGGAAAAAGTTACTATCTGCGGTTTGCAACAATAGAGTTGGACGTTGATCAGATTTCTTTTTTAATGACTTAAAGTATGAAAAAGTTACCGATAGATGGCGCGACGCACGAATTTTTAACTCACTCTAGATGAGTCAACCTTTAAAAATTGATCGAAAAATAATTAAAAAGCAATCGCAATTTGCATGTATAGAAATTTTTGGGATCGGAAACATTCATAACACTATGTATGTCAGCGGCATCTATCAGTTAATTTTTAAACTAAAATATTTTTTTAACGTTAAAAAAATAGATTTGTCTTAATTCCTATTCACGCAAGCTGCATTTTTTTAATGATTATTTGTTTTGTTAATGAATTTTTTACACTTAGACGAACTTTTTGGAGCATGCACTATGTTTTCGACCCCTATACACTGCAGAATAGCCGAAGAAAAAAAAATAAAAATAAAATCACTTCGAAAAAGTACTTCCTTCAGTCGTAGCACTTAGAGCGTAGTCAACATAAATGCAAGTTGAATCAATTAAAATTTTGTAAAACTAGCTGACCCGTCCGAAAATTTTGCACAATATCTTATTTAATACTACAACTGTAAATACTATAGTGTGAAAATGAATAAATGTGTCTATAAGTACATTATATTCTGTTAAATATTTTCACTGGCCAGTTAGATGTTTGATTGGAAATCATTCAAAAAGTAGACATTTATTTAAAAAGAAATAAATTTATTTTAACGGTTTTATTTTATAAAACCTCTTTAAAAACAATATTAGGACTTAATAATTATAAGCATACAGAAAATCTACTCAATGTTAATTGTATATCAATATATAAATATATGTATTGGTATATATATTTACAGTTTGCACCACTGATCTCTATATCGAAGATGGCACCTCTTACATTTAAAGTTGAATATATCGGTAGTATAAGGGCTATTCAAACGCCATCTTCTGTACATTTTTACATTTCAAAGACAATAAAATACATGTCTCACCAACAGAAGGCGCTGTTATTTCTAGTTACCTTCAATCATCCATCCAATCTATACAAAAAACACGAGAAAAACTCAGAGGTGTTCTATTTTTCTTACATTTTTTATCTGTCGTTGCCACTCATTTTTAAATGAAGAATATTCAATTCATATGACTCCATGGCAACCTGGAACCATGGAGTCTGTAACATTTTTTTTTTTTTCATTTTTTTTTGGGTCACGTATTTAATGAGATAGAAAAAAACACTTTTGAGAAATAATATATAGAGGAGAGGAGGTGATTATGGAATACCATTTACATTTCTAACTGTAACTTCATAGATTTTTAAATAAAATCCCCCAAAACAGCATGAGTACATGCTATAATGAATCGTAATGAAATGTCAATTGCAAAGAAATACACAATTTATTTTGTTGTTATAGAAAAAAATATTAATAAAAAAAAGTTACGAATGGAGTATAATATGTAATAGTCGGGTCATATGGAATAGATGGTTTAAACCGATGAAAAGCAATTTATATTGCTTCATGTATAGTTATTGGTTACTACAAAACAAATTTTTATGTTTTGTAGTTTAAATCATTATACTGGAGTCATTTCTGCTTCGAGTCGATTTAGAAAAGTTGTAGATATAATTTTCTTTCTTTGCTCCGATACAGTCAACAGCTGGATCTTTGAATCCAAACTTATCGTCGTTGATCATTAGAGAATTTTTCGTGACAAAAGATGCATTCAGCGTCTTTGTTTTCCGGGTCTTGAGTGGATGACATGAAACCCATTACAATATTACCTATTCCATAATACCCGACACGCCATCTCGGAAAACGAACCTTTAAAACTAATGGACAAAACACTGTCCTCTAAAAAATAACCACAGTTCAACAAACTACCATTCTCTTAGTGTACATTATGCGTAACATCCATGTTCATGTCACGTGTTTACTAGTCAGTTAAAATGTTTGAAAACTTATCTACAAAAACTCTTGAATATCACAAAACATACTTTGTTCTGTAGCGAGTGGTACGGCAACAGAGAGCGGTCCACTCTTACTGCATTGTAAGAAGGGAATCTTTCTTGAGTGGTTCATGGTATTCCCTTGTGGCAATAGCAACTAACAGAGCCAAAAACTCGGTATTCCATATTTCCCGACTATTCCATAATCACCTCCTCTCCTCTATGATTTGTTTTTTATTTTTTTTATTAACAAAAAAGATTTTATCCGAATTTTTGCGTATTTTTCGTCAAAAGTAGAAATTATAAGCTTTAACTGGGTATTTTTAAATATTTTTTTGGTCAAGTATTTAATGAGATCTAGCCGCGCCAGAAAAAAAACACCTTTGAGACATAATATTTAGGATGATAACACATATATCACACATAATTATCAAAAGTGCTTTTTATGTGTGTTATTTTTACAAATTTTTAATTATTTCACCTTTTTAACGACAATTTCTTTTGAACGTTTTCTGTTACAAAATGTAAGTGGCCACGTACTCTGTAAAACAGAGACAATATGTCATCTCCCTTTCCTGCTTCATTTCGAGATTGACTCAAAAACAAAAGCATAACATAATAGTCCTCTCTAAACGCTTCTAGTACCATAAACGGCAGAGAAACAATAATTTCAACCGCGAGATGGATGCAAGGCAAGCAAAGAAGAAAGCGTTCTTTTGGAGAGAAAATACAGGAAAAGATTTCTCCCCCACTTCTTGCCCATACGGACTTTAGCTTTCCGAAGAGAACATTTTTCTCTTCTGATAGTGGCACCTCGGGGGGTGATTTTTGCTTTTTCAAACTTTTGTAGCTTGTTATCCGGAGAGATATTACGCACTTATAAGAGAAAAGTTGGCACGTGATTATGTGCGCAGCCAGTTTCTGCAGGGAGATAATAAATGAATATTGTGCGGGTAAAGCTTGTTATACGTGGGGGCCGCTCTGAAAATAGTAGCCATTGGATGAATAAAAAAACAACCTCTGGAGATTTCGTAAGAAGCTTTTTATTTCTGCATGTACAGCTACGGAAAGGAAGGTCCATTTGCACATTAAACCTTTGAGGTGCTACCCTTTCCCCAATGCTGAAAAAAGGGCAGCCGTTGCCATCGTTCGACTTAACGACCTGCAAGATGGTGGACGATCGAAACGTTCATTGCGTGCCACAGATCAAGAGACCCTTTTTTGACGACAACTGGCTGTGCCGGGCACAGCCAGCTGCATCAAAAATGGGGTCTCTAGATCCGTGGCACGCGATTTAACGTTTCGGTCGTCCGCCCTCTTGCTGGTAGTTAAGTCGAGCGATGGCAACGGCTGCCCTTTTTTCAGCATGGGCCAATCTCTCCAGCTGTTCTCGCATTCTTCCCTTTTCCAGCAGAAGGCAGTGCTGTTAAAAAGAATCGTGACATTTTTTTTTTTTTTTTTTTTTTTTTTTTTTTTTTTTTTTACGGGAAATGACGTGCTAAAAAGTAAAGGATTCTCGTGGGGCTGTGTCATCCGTAACTACTTTTATAGAAATCAAATCTATTCTTCGTGACTGGCAACAGTCAAAACGTCAGAGTTGGGTGTTCCCGGTGCGGGAACACTGCGCTTTAAAGGGTTAAAGTGTACGTTATTCGTGAACGATTAGCGCATGAAACTTTGCTGTACGACGAACGACGGTCGAATAGAGAGCAAGTGGGCCTTTCCCCCCCCCCCTTGCATTAGGCTATTTTTACGCATAGTCGTACCGTACATTTAAGGATTTATCACATCGTGTAATCAAATTTTGTATACCGGCATTGTACACCTCCTCCGCCGGCCCATTTAGAAATGCTGCCTTAAGCTGCTTGTCACTCACCCATGAGCTATTCATCCCAAAAATTGATTTAATTTCATAAAAATAGGGTAGTCACTGGGGAGCCAGATCAGGAGTGCAGGGTGGATTAAAAATTCTCATTTGAAAGTTTGAAGAAGCTTTTTGTTTCTTTTAAATTTGCTTTAAAATTTTGACAACGGAACAAGCTTTTTAGGCTAAGTTTAACATTTTAAAATAATAGTAACAGTAATAAAAACAAAAAAATATAGCAATTCAAAGATTTACAGATTTAAAAATTTAGCTAAAGGTCATGTACAAATAAATGAGTCATAAATTAAATGAGGTATACACATTTTTTTAGACTGTTTCTCTAAAAACCGCATCCTTATAATATGTAGTTTTTACATGTCTGACCTAAAGGTGCACTGAGCAAACTTTTTACCCCCCCTTCTCCGCTGGTTCTAAATCAGAACTGACTCAACTTATTTCGTCATTTTCACTGGGCATGCGCATTATAGCCTTGTCTCCAAGCATGAGCGTAAAGCAGCATATAACATTGGGGGATGAGGTAAAATGTTTTCTATTGTAAAAATACTATTTTTAAATAGGTGATGTGAGTTTTCTTATATTTTAAGGGGGAGGGGTATTGCCCCCTCTTAGCCCATAGTTAAGGTACGCCTATGTCGCCAAGGCATCGTGTGGCCAAATGAGTGGCGTTTTAACTTCGTTTAGGAGCGATCTTTACTTTCCAAACATGTACCATGTAAGGAAAGTATTGTAATCATGAAAAAATTCGACTTTAAGATTTTGGTGTATGGACACGTTTTGAGGTCTTCTGAATTCATGGATGCTATTTTTACGAGATGTACGTATGTATGTATGTGTGTGTATACGTGAGTGAACACGATATCTCCTAAACGGGGCATTCGATTGAGCTCAAATTCGGTATATAGGTTATAAACCACCGTCGCAAGACCGGTATTGATTTGGGTGTATATAGGACTCATAGTTTTTCTTCAGGGCTTCGACAAAGATTTCTTTTACATTATGGCAATGGGGGGGAAATTCTTGAAAGTGCGCTAGCGTTTAAACGGTACATTCGATCGAGCTCAAATTGGGTATACATGTTATAAACTACCATTGTAAGACCGGTATTGATTTTGATGTTTATAGGACTTATAGTTTTTCTACAGGGCTACGACAAAGATTTGTTTTACATTATGGCCTATGGGAAGAAATTCTTGAAAGTGCGCTAGCGTTTAAACGGTACATTCGATCGAGCTTCAATTTGGTATGTATGTTTGAATTATTCATCGATTAAAATTGATTTAAATGCTTGGTAATGATCTTAATCGTAAGTGTTCGGAAAGTCGAGTGGAGTCACTCCAGATTTTTTAAAAGTATGCACGCGCGCTTACATACGGATTAAAGAAAGGGACAAAAATTTCTAAATCTTTTCTTTGAATGCAATAATTGTATCATCCGTTCGTTAAGAATTCATTTCACAACAAGTCTTTTTTGACGAGAGGCCAGCTCCACCTATGTGTACGCGAGTACACATCCTTAATGACTCCAGGGGCGCAATCTCGCCAAATTCGTCAACCCTCCCACGGCACACAACTTCTCTTTTCAGATTTACCGGGCAGTGCTTGTCACTCCGGAAAAGTTTGACATTTTCGCTTCCTCAAACAAGAATCTGTTCGGTTACCGTGGCGACCTCCTTATGGGCGTGTCCCGTTTTGCGGGACAACGCTGGGGCATATAGTACACCCGCGAAAAAAATCGAAACCTCGAACTTCACCTTCAGTGTACCACTTTTTTTTTTTTTCGTCGTTTCCTTTTCTCGTGTAATGGCCCCAGCAAACAGTTGGAGCGTTGCCTTTGTGTTTATAAATGGTTGCAGTTTTATTTTGCTCTCAATATTTTGGAGTGCAACCCTTTCCCAATGCTCAAAAATGGCAGCCGTTGCCATCGCTCGACTTAACTACCAGCAAGATGGCGGATGATGAACGTGACCATTTATTACTTTCCGAACATGTACCCTATAAGGAAAGTATTGTAATCATGAAAAAATTCGAATTCGAGATTTGGGTGTATTGACACGTTTTGGGGTCTTCTGAATTCATTTATGCTATTTTTACGAGATGTATGTATGTATGTGTGTATGTGTGTCTGTGTGTATGTGTGTTTGTGTGTATGTGAGTGAACACGATAGCTCCTGAACGGGGCATGCGATTGAGCTCCAATTGGGTATATATGTTATAAACCACCGTCGCAAGACCGGTATTGATTTGGGTGTGTATAGGACTTATAGTTTTTCTACAGGGCTACGACAAAGATTTCTTTTACATGATGGCCTATGGGGGAAAATTCTGGAAAGTGCGCTAGCGTTTAAACAGTGCATTCGATTGAGCTCAAATTAGGTATAGATGTTATAAACCACCGTCGAAAGACCTGCATTGATTTTGGTGTGTATAGGACTTATAGTGTTTTACAGGGCTACGACAAAATTTCTTTTACATTATGGTCTATGGGGGAAAATTCTGGAAAATGCGCTATCGTTTAAACGGTACATTCGATTGAGCTCCAATTGGGTATATATATTATAAACCACCGTCGCAAGACCTGTATTGATTTTGGTGTGTATAGGACTTATAGTTTTTCTACAGGGCTACGACAAAGATTTCTTTTACATGATGGCCTATGGGGAGAAATTCTTGAAAGTGCGCTAGCGTTTAAACGGTCCATTCCATTGAGCTTAAATTTGGTATATATATTTGAATGATGCATCGATTAAAATTTATTGAAATGGTTGGTCATGATCTTAATCGTAAGTGTTCGGAAAGTCGAGTGGAGTCACTCCAGATTTTTTTTCCCTTCAAAACGGGACATCTACTACTCTTTTGGCAATAGCGTATTTATTTTCTTCCTCAAAACGGGGCATCTACTGTTTTTAAGGTGATTGTGCAGGGAGCCTGAATGGACAGGTCTGGTGTCTCTTTTAGTGGTTAAGAAAACGCGCGAAAAAGCTTGTGTTAATGTTAGTTTCGAAATAAAATGTTAAAAAAAAAAACCTTTGCTAAAACACACATCTTAATATATAAAAATCCAGTGTCCGTGTGTATGTTCCGAAATAACTCAAAAACGGGTCAACTGATATTCATGAAAGTTGGCATATATATGTAATTTGGTCCAACTTAGATAATAGGATAGTTATTATTCAAATTAATGGTCTCAATAATTAATAATTAATAAAAAACTGATCATCAACGTTGATTGTTGTTATTAATCGTAGGTTCCATAAGTCTGGAACAGAGAACAGAGAGCAGAAAGAAATGCAGCTCAAAGAATTCGCACAGCTGAAATTCGTGCACGAGAATCACGAGAACAGCGTGATAATCGTCGAGAAGAAAATGCATGAAGAACCAGGGTGGCACGTCAACAACACATAGATTCATTTAGAGAACAAAACCGAGAAAATCATCGGACCAAACGCGCAGTAACACCTGGATCATTTGTTCGTCTTGCATTTAATTATGAACCAGACATCAATTACTCGGCTGATTCCAAGGTTACTATTGGTGCGATGGACAAAATATGCAATTATTGTCAGGCGTTAAAATTTCGCAATGAAACACCCGGCATGTGTTGCGCATCAGGAAAAGTTATATTGTCACCACTTCCAAATTGGAAGGAAATCCAATCTTTACTATTACCAGGTCAACAATCAATACATGGTCACGATATTACTGCACGAGTGTTTAAACAGAAGTTGAAATCTTTGATTGATTTTATAGTAAAATATTCAGTTTTTGGCAAAACGTGTTGTTGGTTGTATTCAATTGAGTGGCAGAAACGAGGCTTACCTCATGCTCACATTTTAATTTGGCTTGAAGATAAAATTCGTCCAGAGGAAATTGATCAAATTATTTCAGCCGAAATTCCAGATTCTTCAATTGATCAAGAATTATTTAATATTGTTACAAGTCATATGATTCATGGACCGTGTGAAGTGTTTAACATGACATCACCATGCATGGAAAAGGGGAAATGTAAGAAACATTATCCTAAGAAATTCACAAATGATACCTTTACTGATATTGATGGTTATCCATTGTATCGCCGCAGAAACGCTGATAATGGTGGTCATACATATAAAATGAGAACTTCAAATTCTAACCAATTAGAAATTGACAATCAATGGGTAGTACCACACTCTCCACTACTCTCCAAAATGTAAATTTTGTCTTTCAAATCCTGCTTAAATCACTCAGCCACAGCAACGCGTGGCCGGGTCTGCTAGTATACTGTAAAAAATAGTGCAAGACGTACGTTTCGGGTGGTGCAAGGGGTAGGCCCTTCTTCGACTTCAAAAACACCATCCGATGCAAGGCAGGAAGGTGAGAAATGTAAACAAAAGGACACACAGAGAAAATGAAGTTGTCATTCGGAAGGAAAAAAATTCTTAGAAAACCAGAGTGAAAAGGACAAATAAAGTGGAGATCGGGGGAAGGGGAGGGTGGAGGGTGGGAGGAATAAGCAAAAGAGGAACATGACTTTAAAAAAGAAATAAAAATTAAATAAATTGAAATAGTTGACGAAAAAGAACATTAAAAGAACAAACACAAAAACAATACATCATACATCCTCCCATGGTTTTCTTTGCGTCTCGAGAGGGGAGGAAGGGAGGTTAGTTTTCTTTTTTTTTACAGACACTGCCATTGTCTGATTTCAGATTTTTAGTGGCCTTTATTGAAATCGTTACCCTGGGTTGCTCTCTTTCTAAAAACGGGACATTGCAGGGGATATTTTCTAAAAACGGGACATTGCAGGGGATATTTTCTAAAAACGGGACATTATGTTGTCCCGAAGCTGTGCTTGGGGACAACGGGACAAGCCACCTAAAAACGGGGCTGTCCCGTTCAAAACGGGACGCATGGTCACCTTACGGATGAGCGAATCGTTCATCGCGTGCCACAGATCTTTCTTGACCCTTTTTTGACGCAGCTTTTTTGACACAGCTGTTACAACCCTCTTTAACACAGCTGTGACGCCCTTTTTTGACACAGCCGGCTGTGCACCGCGTACAGTATTGGGCAGTCTGTCCAGTTGTTCTTCTACATTCGTGTATTTCCATCGTATTCTCCATTTTTCAGTAAATGTCAGTGACGATAAAAATAATTAATTACAGTCTTACAATTAATCGACCATTTTAACCGGAAATGATGTGTTAAAAAAAAGTAAAGGATTCTCGTGCAACTAATGTCACACTCAAGCATTTTTATTGAAATCAAATGGATTTTTCATGACTGACAACAGTCAAAACGTCAGAGTTTGTTAAGTTTCAATACGAGACGCCCACTTAAGCACGTTGAAGGGGGGGAGGGAGGTTCAATAAAACAGCTAGCATTTAGAATATTTTCGATTTTGCGTTGTTCTTTAATCGTTTAATCGTTTAATCGTTCTAAATCGTCTTCAACAATGTGACGAAATGTTGTCCAGTTGGGAAAGTTACATCATGCTCTTTTTCCAGCAGGCAACCTCTTATGAAGGTGAAACTAGTTTTACAGGCAATGTTTCCAACCAACCACCTTCAGACAGATGCATACCAATGAGTTTTACAAATATTTTTTTGAAACAGTTATTTACTACGAACATGTTCCAAGTAAGAAGGCTTTGAGATTTTGATGTATTGACAAGTTTTGAGGCCTTCTGAATTCATTGATGATATTTTTACGAGATTTACAGTATGTATGTGTGTGTATGTGAGTGAATACGATAGCTCCTAAACGGTGCTTTCGATTGAACTCATATTTTGTATGTATATTACAGACCACCGTCGCACGACCGGTATTCATTTGGGTGTGTATACGACTTACAGTTTTTTTACGTGGCTGCAGAAAAGAATTGTTTACATTACGGTCTATGGACGGAAAATTTTGAAAGTGCGCTAGCGTCTAAACGATGCAATCGATTGAGCTCAAATTTATGTATACATATATCAAAGACCATCCACGCACGACCGTTATTGATTTTGGTATGTATAGGACATAGTTTATTACACGGCTACAAAAAATATTTCTTTAACGTTATGGATTATGGACAGAAATTCTTGAAAGTGCCCTTGCGCTAAGCGGCGCATTCGATGGAGTGCAAATTGAGTATGTAAATTATAGGTCACGATCACACGACCTGTGTAGAGTTTAGTGTTTGCAGACCCGATAGTTTATTCACATGGTTTCATAAAAAATTCTTATACATTATGGTCTACGCACGGAAGTCATTTAAAGTCCATTAGTGTTTACATCGTGCATCCGAATAAGTTCAAATTTGGCATTTACATTATAGATCACTGTCACGCAGCCTGTTTAGATTTTTGGTGTGTAAGGCTGATAATTTTTGTACAGAGCTATAAAAAAAATTTCTAATACATTACAGCGCAACTTTTTTTAAGTGGTTATTTTGCTCTCCATATATATTTCATAGATGGAAGTAATAATCCGTCTGTGGATAATTCAGTATTTACCCAATTTATGAAATGTCCATTCTGTGCCTATCGTTGCTTCTTCCATTGAATTTTTGAGCAGCACTCAAAATTTCATATTTTTGATAATTTTCCAGACGTCCAAAAGATTCAAATTCCTTCTGACATTAACTATATTTTGCTTAATTTGAAGAATGAGAATAATGTAAAAAAAAATCTTTTTATCTTCTTAATCTCAAACAGTTTTAATCAGATGCAAATCAGGCAAGTTTAATCATTCGACAAAAATACGTACCTCCCTTTGTGAAAAACCGCAGTTCATCTACATGTATAGATAAATTTTAAGATAAAGCAATTATGTAAATGCTTTTATCTATCCGTTTAAACGTGAACTGTCCTATATTCCCGTACAAAAAGTATTCCAAGTGTTACCCTGACAACGATAAAAGGATTCTTTTCTGGTTAGAAAGAAAAGAAATCTACACTGTGAAATTCAGGTAGAACGAAAAAAAAAAAAGTAATTCTAACAACAACAACAAAAAAAGAGCAGTTCTAGGTATGATTTATAGTAGAAAAGAGAAAAGTTAACTACGGGCGATGGGAGGACATCAGTGGTTTTTATTGCTCGACCTTCAAAGATAATAGGATATTCTTTTTTTTTATATCGATTGATTTTTAAAGCTAAAGCTAGAAACAATCATGCCATGCCTACAAATTATGTGAAATGGGCAGTGGGCGATATGACTGACAGAAGCTTTTGTGAAGTCAAACAACTTTCGCTATGAAAGTCTCCATACAAGTAATGGCTTTTATTGTTAAAAGGGATTGTACGGCTTTTGACTGTCGAACAAAAATCATACAATATTAAGATTACGGGTTTTCATCGTTTTCCGGCAAAGGTGAAAAGTCCTTTATTTTGTACGATTATTAATGCCTAAACTATCGTAAATATTTCCAGATGTTTGATGTAAATAAATACAGGCGATGGAACACACATTCATGCAGTTGAAGGTTATAGTGTCACTGAAGGGAGCAGATATTATTAGGTTGTAACGAAAGTTTCCCGCCACAGCAAACATCGTCAGCACACAGTTCTCGTTGGCGTATTGGCTCCTATTTTGTCAAACGATTTTTACCATTGGAAAGAAAGAGGCTTACTTTATAACACTGTGTTGTGAAATCTGTAAAAAATAGAGTTATCATTAAGTATAAGGTGTCTCAAATGGAACTATCACTCCAGAGGATTAGAACCATCATTTACTTCCAGTTGTGTTGCAAAACGTCAGCTACATAATATCAACGAATTATGAGTACAGCTTTAAGTACTATTGTTGTATCATGTGACACTATGAAGGTTTGGTACCGAAAGTTCAAAAACAGTTATATAAGGAGTAAGAAGTTAGTTTTTCAGGCAGATAGGGCGGAAAACTTTCGTTACAACCTGATAAATACGACGCAATAAGCCAGTGACGTTATAAGCAAGTTTTGGTTATGTTGGCCAATTCTGGAATGGCACAGAATATTTCGGACTTCATAGCGAAATTGTCAGTATAAACAAATTGCAATGAATGCTGATCACAGTCTTAAAAAAAGTGTTTGTCCTGTCCTGTCGCGTTAAATGTAAAAACAAGATCTGTGAAAATACGAAAAAAGTTCTGGTAAATGGTATTTCAGCCGTATATTTATATTTCTGGCTATTTCCCTAATTTTAGGGAATTTTATTGTAAATTCTAGGAAAAATTCCGTTTTGAGAGAGAAGGTGACGGTTGATATATGTAAATAGACTTGCATTTAAATAAATATGAAGAATTTCCATAAATATTATACCCGGAAAATTTCCAGTAAATGTACTGTTAATTTTTAGTCTGTCAAAAGTTTCCAGTAAACGAACGTTTATTTCTCACTGTGCCAGAAGTTTGCAGTAAATGTAAAATTATTTTTTAGTGTGTCGCTGAACTTCCTAACATATGATTGAAAAACGTAAAAGTGTTATTAATTTTAACAGCGTAATAACACTTTTACGTGTAATTAGGTTGTTGAACCTAAAAACACTTTTAAGAAGGTGATGCTGTTAGATTCAATAGCCAATACGAGAAAAGTTGGAATATAAGGACCCGATGCCTTGGTAAAGATCTTTTAAAGGGGAAAAAGACAAATAAAATGTGAGTTAGCCCTCTTTTGTTTGTAGAAAGGGCAAGCAAGCGGCAAAATCTTTTTGCATTCCTCGTGATATTACTGTTGGTCGTATTTTTTTTTTTTTCATAATTTATGACTTGTGTTACTCCCGCAGACAGCACATTAGCTTAAATAAAGCTTGGCATTTCTTTGAATTTGAC
This sequence comes from Cheiracanthium punctorium, assembly GCA_038373885.1. Lineage (NCBI taxonomy): Eukaryota > Metazoa > Arthropoda > Arachnida > Araneae > Cheiracanthiidae > Cheiracanthium > Cheiracanthium punctorium. Next base: position 139,515 of record JAWZYV010009298.1, on the reverse strand, counting down.
GTATTAAAACAAGCTTGACAGTTCAATTCATTTTCAGTTTGCAGCAAGCTTGGATATTACAACAAAAATGAGTCGGCAAATATTTTACCGCCGAATTTAAGTCATTTGAACTGTGAAGCTTGAATACAACTTGATGACTGCTTGATTTGAAAAGCCACATAATAAATAATTTATCATACGTCATAAATGTACTTGACCATAGAATTAAAAAAAAGATTCTATATTTCCAAATATTGAAATTCTTCAAAATAAAATACAAATATACTACAAAATTGATTTTAAAATGAGTCGTTTATCTCGATTTTGGCCAATATTGCCCAACATGAGTGTCGCGATATTGAAAGTTTTAAAACGTGTGCTGCTTTTAAGTTTATATTATGATTATTTCCCTATTAGTAGAGTCTATAAATCACACATAACATTATTTTAATTTTGATTCATCCCATGGAAAAATAAAAGAAGCAGATCGGCCGACGCTAGACGGAAACAGATTAAAATAACTTGGAGTTTTCAGCGTAGAGGGGGAAAATGCGTGGAAAAATAAAATATATGGGGAGGGTTCGGCACCCCCATGTATTTAGGAAAAATATTTTAGGAAAACTTTTTAGAGTGTAGTAAGTTTGAGTCAAGCTTGCTATGTCAAGCTTAATGCATGGGGCTTTAAGCTTGGCTGTGCGGCACAGCCAGCTGTCGTCAAAAAGAGGGTCTCTCAATCTGTGGCACGCGATGAACGTTTCGATCGTCCGCCCTCTTGCTGGTCGTTAAGTCGAGCGATGGCAACGGCTGCCCTTTTTTCAGCACTGGGAAAGGGTTGCGCCACAAAGGGTTAAATATTACACACTGGAAAAACTATCACAAATTATGGAAATTTCCTCGAGCATTCTCAAAACCCTTGTAAAATTCTAAATGATGAAGGAAACTCTCTTTTGCATATACTATAACTCATAGGTTCCCAACGTGGGCGATAACGCCCCCTTGTGGGCGTTTGAGGCTTTCAGGGGGGCGGTAAAAGACCCAGAGAAAATTAGGAGGCGTTGATATGGCACGGAGGGGCGTGGGAAGATTAACCAAGTATAGTCTGAAAAAGACTTAAAAATCACTCTGATAATTCATTTCTAATCACGTGTGCGAAAATTCACATATTTCGATAGGAGACTTCGCTGTTGAGAGAAATAGATACCTCTCTAAAACTTTTAATCCTGTTTTTTAAATGAAGAAGAAATTCAGTAGAGTTTCAATTCCAACAATATTCTATCTATTAGTAATTTTCTTTTTTATTTAATTCTTGTTTTCACCGTGCATTATGTACGCTCTTGATTCTCTGTAGTGGGAGGGGGGGGGAGGAATATTCACTAGAAAAGGGGGCGCCAGTTCAAAAAAGGTTGGGAACCTATGCTATAACTGCTTTGCTATAACATCTCCGTGTTCCGACACGGCCAATGCCGCACGCATTTCACCAGGATGAAGCGAGGCCTTAGAGGCACCCGAAACACATCAACCATGACACGAAACACACGCACACACACACACACACACACACACTCTGCTTGATAAATTCGCTTCTCTTCACACTGCCACGTCATCCAAAGTAATCTATCGCACGCGCTCTTGGCAAGCACTTGGTGTTTAGCGACTAGCATGACGGGATGGTAACTACTTGGCCCTGCGCGATGAATCGATTGAATGGACTTTTTTTTTTTCCCCTCTGCTGTGTTACCTTTAATTCAAGGTCAGACCCCCCAACACACACACACACACACACACACATACATACACAAAGGTGAAAAGGAAGAAATCAAAAGCCGGCTGTTGGCACGATTCCCGACGAAGCGAGATAAAAGGTAATAACTATTTTCGTCAGATTAAATATATACACACACACACACTCTTATATCGAAGTCGATAGATAGGGGTGGAAGGGGGGAGGGGAGTGAACAGTCATCGAAAAGCGGAAACTGTCTCAAATCCGTCTGAGCACGAGGCAGAACATAGCTGCATGAAATTATTTTAGCAGCGCTGTGATGGATGGTAGTAGGGAAGACGGCGCGTGCCAGCTGAATGTCGACGTCAGGTAATCGACGTCAGGTAGATGCGTAGGAGTTGAGAAAAAAATCGTAATTTAAATGCGCACTTAAGTTCTGTATATTAAGAGTATATCATAATTCGGGCCTATCGCGGGGCAGTCTATAGAACGGTCTGGAATTTTCTGTCGGTTTTCTCCAGCTGTAACATAAATACGGGTTAGGACCCCTTAGAAAAGTCCTTCGCTCAAGGCTACCCCGTTATTCTTATTCCACAATCATACGTACGTGTAGATGTCACCTAGTAGCCAGTCCAATCAGATTCATGGTCGATCAAAATAAATCGGTTTTGGTCGGCTCTTTTCGTGTGTAACGTGAATACGCATTAACCCTTTAACTCGCAGTGTTTCCGCTCTGGGAACACCCAACTCTGACGTTTTGGCTGTGGCCAGTCACGAAGAATAGATTGGATTTCTATAAAAACAGTGGCGAGTGACATAGCTGCACGAGAATCGTTTACTTCTCAGCACGTCATTTCCCGTCAAAAAATGGTCACGATTCTTTTTAACAGCACTGACATCTGCTGAAAAATGAAAGAATGCGAGAACAGCTGGATAGATGGCCCCATGCTGAAAAAAGGGCAGCCGTTGCCATTCGCTCGACATAACGACCAGCAAGAGGGCGGACGATCGAAACGTTCAGCGCGTGCCACAGATCGAGAGACCCTTTTTTCACGCGCACAGCCAGCTGTCGTCAAAAAAGAGTCTCTCGATCTGCGGCACGCGATGAACGTTTCGATCGTCCGCCCTCTTGCTGGTCGTTAAGGGGACAGCCTACTTTTAAGAATGGGAAAATGTATAAATTTTAGATCAACTTTCATAATTTTTAAAAAAATAATGAATGCATGCAGAAACATAACTTTTTTTCCAGTTAACTACTATAACATTACTCTATTGATTAAAAATATTATTTTAGTTTATTATAAAGGTGATAATTTTAAAAATATTATTTTATCACACAATATTGGAAAAAAAAAATTCAAGGGTACTTTCCCACTGCGCGCAAGATATCTCAATTAGAATTCCTTTGAACCTCATATTTTTTTCTAAATTAAACAAGACATTCAAATTAACAATCTGAACTAAAATGGTTTAATTATTTTCATAATTTAAATTTAAAAAAATCATTTAATCTGAAAATTTAAATTACTATAAAAATTTTGATAGTTTTACAATCATAACTTTTTTTCTATGAAACACAACATTTCATTTTAGTTCATTTTGTTCATTATATTAGAATAAATGCCTGAGAAAAATTTCAAGTTGATATCTTAAATAGTTTTTAAAATATCATGCGCGCAAACTTGAAAAACAGTGTTTTGAGAAAACGCCAATTAAAGTTCAAATTGTTTTTTTTGGAACATAAATTTTAATTTTTAAAAGTTAAAAACATTTTCTAATGAAACATTTACTATTTAAGAATAATTTTACGGAGTACTTAATATGATTAACCCAAAATATGTTTTAATATGGCTTAAGAAACATCAGTCTAAAGAAAAGCTCGACAATTGTAAATATGAAAATATATGTACATACCTTAACAAAAGATACATTTTTAGGATATAAAGGCATTAATATTGGTAAAGTACATGTTTTGAAGTTATTTTAATAATTATACCCATATATATATATATTTATTTTTACTTTGCAACATAAAAATTTGATTTTATTTCACTTTATGAAATTTCGATTTAAAATTTTCCGTTTTCATGCACAATGCCTTCGTTTGCTTTTATTGCCTCAAACTGAGAACTGATGAGCATTTTTCTAGCTCTTCGATTTTCTAAATTAAATTCTGTACATTTCTATTCTCCCTCTTTTATGCTTTGAGTGTCAACCTTAGTTGCAGCTTCTACAGCATGCTGGCCAACTTGCGTTTACATTTTCCTTTTTATCTCAACAAATAAATGTCATACAGAAAAATGGTTGGTATCAATCTTTTTAGAATAAAGTAAGCTATTTAATGAGATAAAAATCTCAAAATCGATTTTTTGGGCATTTTAAAATTAGTCTGTCCCCTTAAGTCGAGCGATGGCAACGGCTGCCCTTTTTTCAGCATTGGGAATAAAGCGAAGTTCATTTGGGAACAAAGTCCATTTAAAAGTCCATTTGGGAGCAAAGCGCCTCAAAGGGTTAACATCCCTTGAAAATTCTTCCGACCACCCCCGTAGAAATATGTCCCTCGCGTATTCCTGCTACAACACAAAAACAAGCTCCTATAAAAAAAATTCCTAAAGAAATCTGCTTTCTTTCTCGATTTTCCCCTTTCAAGAAAACTAATTACAAGATAATTTCCCCGGGATTCGGGGAAAAATAAGTAGTTAAAAGTCCCATAAGGACAGAAGTGAAACAATGAAAGTTGTAACGATTTCTCGGGACACTGTCCAAAGAAGAGAACAATCCAGCAGTCAGCAGAAACGAGAGCCGTGCTCCCCGCCATCAGTTTAAACGGTCAGAATATTATCTCACGTTGTAGCATTAAGAGCGGAATGATTCTCCAACCCCATTAAGCCGAAATCGTTTACAAGAAAAAGGAGAATCTGGTATAGAATGAATTAGATGCGGTTTTAACATTGTTAGAAGCATTGAGCGGATATTGGCTAGTGATTTAAAATAGACGTTAAAGCGATTATCTTTTGAAACGTGAGGGATCCAAACATACTTTCAATTAGAAAAGTGAGTCAGATTTTAAAGTAGCTTTCGGATAGGGCAGTTTTTTAATGACTTATGTCATTTTATCTCTCGCCCCCTTTATTGAAAACTGTCCCAAAAATGTGTCTCAAAAGAGTGACATAAAAATGAGACATAATTTTAATGATTATGTCATTTTATCTCTCAACCCCTTTATTGAAAATTGTCCCAAAAATGTGTCTCAAAAAAGTGACATAAAAATGAGACATAATTTTAATGATTATGTCATTTTATCTCTCAACCCCTTTATTGAAAACTGTCCCAAAAATGTGTCTCAAAAAAGTGACATAAAAATGAGACATAATTTTAATGATTATGTCATTTTATCTCTCAACCCCTTTATTGAAAATTGTCCCAAAAATGTGTCTCAAAAAAGTGACATAAAAATGAGACATAATTTTAATGATTATGTCATTTTATCTCTCAACCCCTTTATTGAAAATTGTCCCAAAAATGTGTCTCAAAAAAGTGACATAAAAATGAGACATAATTTTACATATTAATAACTATGCCATTTTATCTCGCCCCCTTATTGAAATTTGTCCCAAATATGTGTCCCAAAAATGCGACATAATTTTACATATATTTACATAATACAGTAGAACCTCGATCTATCGTTTTTCAGGGGGTGCGTAGTAAAAAACGATGTATGCGGGTTAAAGCCAAAATGCGAAACAGTACTTATGAATACACGCAATATATACAGCATACCAAAAATTCTAAATTTGTTACCAAACTGTAAAAGAAACTAATTGAAGCTGTGTAGAAATTAAGTGATACTTATTTTTAAAAAATCAGTCATTTTACACTGGATTTTTCATTAATCTTTTAATTAAACAGAATTTTCAAGATTTGCAATTTTTTTTTTTGTCTTTTTAATGTGTATTCATGTTTGCATATAAAAGTCATACAATTTTAAAAACCGATATTGCGTAGGATAAACTAGGCACTAGTGTTGGCTCAGTCTCATCGGCATGAATATTATTCTCAGCTTCTTCGCGAATATTTTCATTTTTTTGCATCACATTTCTTCCATTCTTAGGATACCGCACGTTGCTCCTTCTAAATTAATGGAAATATTATTCCTACATTTCATACCATACTCATCCCTGATAGACGTAAGAGCTCTTCATCTATATCATTCTCAACCCAAGATATACCAGGAAGTAATTAAATTTGTAAGCCATATTGATCCACTTGATCTTCAATTTCATTTCGGTCAGAAGAAACATTTTACAACGATGAATGCGGGAAAGCGAATTTTTGACGAACGATACATGCGGGTTTTGTTAACGTTATTTGAATACAGTTTGTGCAGGGACCCTAGAAATAAAACGATCCATACGGGAAAACGATGAATGCGGGAACGATAGATCGGGATTCCACTGTATTGGTTCACAACAGCTTTAATCTATTGTTACACTATTTCGTAAGCTGTAGAATAGGCATCGCATGTATTTTTTACATATATTTAAATACTATTAGTTCACAACAGCTTTAATCTATTGTTACACTATTTCGTAAGCTGTAGAATAGGCATCCCATGTATTTTTTACATATATTTAAATACTATTAGTTCACAACAGCTTTAATCTATTGTTGCACTATTTCGTAAGCTGTAGAATATGCATCGCATGTATTTTTTACATATATTTAAATACTATTAGTTCACAACAGCTTTAATCTATTGTTATAATACTATTTCGTAAGCTGTAGAATAGGCATCCCATGCATTTTTCTATAAATGGGTTACAATCCTAAAAATTTCAACATAGGGTGACCAGGCAAAATACACGAAAGATGAGAGATAAAATGACCTAGTCAATTAATATCGTTTTAATATGGCCATAATGAAGCTAAAAAATTGGAGGGGGGGGGGGGTTCAGGGGGTCTTCCTTGACAAGGCTCGAACAGTCGAGTTTTTTTTACTAGGGGATGCATACGTATTAAAATACGAAATTTAATTACTACATGTTCCTCATTTTTTATCACTTACATTTACAAAAATGTTGTTCCGTATTTCTAAGAAAATTATTTAAAAAAAAAATCCCATGTCTCTAAGTGAAATAGTTAGACAGATATTCAACACGCTTAAATCTGTTGATTAAAACTTACACTCCTTTATTGATTAAATTTCTTATCGGCTGATTTAAATCCTTTTACGCCTAAAAATACTCATTAAAAACAATAATTTGTTATCTCCTCAATTCCCCTCAATGCTCCCGATTCGCTAGATCCTACTTAGCTCAATTTTTCACAATATTTTTGTATATTTGAGTATTCTCTCTCTTCTCCCCCACGACCCATATCCTATTACTATCCACGTGACCAACGCTTCAACGGATAACGGTTCATAGTCAAACGTGGCTCACGGCTTAGTTGTGTGTGTATTCTCTTGTGATAATTTGTTTTTATATCCGAATACCAAATGCATCTTTTTCATATTCAGAGTTGTGAAATAAAGCATCTCCTCCATATCTAGGCTGAATTTAGGTAAAGATTTTGCTTTATGACATAGTTTCTTACGATTGGATTATAAAAAGCTGTTGTAAAACAAATGAAGTTAGGATATCTCCCCTCAAAGTAAGTACTATTTTACCTTTTTCATGTCAATAAATTGGGTTGCTGCTTTAATTAAATCTCACAGTTGGTTTAACCATCATTGCATTTCTGTATTCTGACTGTGCTGTGAATCCGTTTTATAACTAGAGACTATAGTGAAATTATATTCTATTTATTAAAAAAAATACTTTTTTTTAGTGTATTAAGATATATGTAATGTATTTGCCTTGATTTAAAATTTATTTTCTCGGGCTTATAATCATAGATGACAGCTCTGATAAATAAAAAATGAAGAAAACGAATCATTCAATATATTAATCAAAAACAACCAATTTTAATAAAACACCCTTTTTATAGCTTAAAATAATAATCTTAATTGAGTACAGATATATTAATTAAAAAAGGGCTGATTTTGTAAAAACGCTCATTCTATAGCTTAAATAATAATCATAATTGAGTACAGTTATATGAATCAAAAACGAACAGACACTCCTCATTTTTGATTATTATTTAGCCTAAATGGAGCTGTTGCATAATGCTCAAAAATTGAGAATTTTTCGCTCCATTGATATTTGTCGATTAATGGAGCAAATTTTACTCAATCGGGAGAATGACTGTTTGAAGTCAAAAATTGAGTAAAAATATACTCCGTTTGATTATTATTTTACTCAATAGATTTAAGCGTGAATTTTAATATTTATGCTGCTGGCTGTGCCGGCACAGCCAGCTGCCGTCAAAAAAGGGTCTCTCCAGATCTGTGGCACGCGATGAACGTTTCGATCGTCCGCCATCTTGCTGGTCGTTAAGTCGAGCGATGGCAGCGGCTGTCCTTTTTTTTGAGCATTGGGAAAGGGTTGCGCCTCAAAGGGTTAAGTATCTGGCTGCAGTTTAATTTTTCGACTGAGCTGATAAACAAAGCGGCGATCCTATTGACCGGCGTAATGCGCTGGCAATTAGGGTAATGGAGTTCGATGATGCCAGAAAGCGCTAAAATATATTACGGGTTATTTTAATTAATCTTCGGGAGGAATTTGAAGTGAAGTCATATCATCAAATCGATAAAGCAGGAGCTCGAGTGTGTAAAGGAGGCACATCCATTATTCTCGAAGCCTGCTTTTGATAAGGTCCGCTGAATATTAAAGGAGAAAAAATAATCAAACACATTATTGTTATAGATTGTTAGTAGTTGTTAATTGTTCGGATCAGTGCCATAAAGCGAGATATAAAAGTCTGAAGCATTACTTCCATTTTTATGCATTTCTATGCAAGGGAAATAATTTTAGGAGGGCAAATTCATCTGTCATAAGCTTTTTTTTAGGCTAATCCTGTTACTGTATACAGGGTGTTTCAAAAGGTTCTTTTCAAACTCTTAGGCGTGTACCAAGGTGTACCATACAAGGTGTACCAAATGAACTATGGATTAGTTCTCTGAAAATTTCTCCTTTTTAAAAATCCTTTCTAATCCTGGAGAATTTAAAAACTCTCCTTTTAAAAAAAATCTGGAGTGACTCCACTCGACTTTCCGAACACTTACGATTAAGATCATTACCAAGCATTTAAATAAATTTTAATCGATGAATAATTCAAATATATATACCAAATTGAAGCTCAATCGAATGCACCGTTTAAACGCTAGCGCAATTTCAAGAATTTCGTCCCATAGGCCGTAATGTAAAAGCAATCTTTGTCGTAGCCCTGTAGAAAAACAATAAGTCCTATACACACCCAAATCAATACCGGTCTTGCGACGGTGGTTTATAACATATATACCCAATTTGAGCTCAATCGCATGCGCCGTTCAGGAGCTATCGTGTTCACTCACATACACACAAACACACATACACACACACATACACACATACATACATACATCTCGTAAAAATAGCATGAATGAATTCAGAAGACCTCAAAACGTGTCAATACACCAAAATCTCGAATTCGAATTTTTTCATGATGACAATACTTTCCTTACATGGTACATGTTCGGAAAGTAAAAAGTAAGATTTTTTTTTTAGCATATTCTGGGTGAGTGTTTTTTTTTTTTTGAAAAAATACTTAATTCAAAGTTAAAGTTCCGCAGAATTCCAGCGTTGAAATTGCACAAGTTGGATCATCAAAACCTAACAAAATTTTCTCTGATTCAACTAGCATTTTGATGATGTTGTTATCCACTGAAAAAAAAAAAGACACTTAGGGTTTGCGGCTACATAATCTACTTTGGGGGTGGGGTCTCCTAATGCTGAACCAACTCCACACAAAAGACATGCACCTGAATTGCCACCCTCAGCGATATCATTTCAACATGGAAGATATCGGAGTCATGAAGATATCAGATCTTCTTATAGTCTACGCTTTTTCATTATTTTGATCCAGTGATTGTTATTCAGTTGTTAAATTAAAAATCTGGAGTGACTCCACTCGACTTTCCGAACTCTTACGATTAAGATCATTAACATGCATTTAAATAAATTTTAATCGATGAATCATTCAAACATATATACCAAATTGAAACTCGATCGAATGCACCGTTTAAACCCTTGTGCACTTTCAAGAATTTCTCCCCATAGGCCATAATATAAAAGAAATCTTTGTCGTAGCTCTCTATAAAAACTTTAAGTCCTATACACACCAAAATCAATACCGGTCTTAAGATGATGATTTATAACATATATACCCAATTTGAGCTCAATCGAAGGTACCGTTTAAACGCTAGCGCACTTTCAAGAATTTCCCCCCATAGGCCAGAATGTAAAAGAAATCTTTTTTGTAGCCCTGTAGGAAAACTATAAGTCCTATACACACCAAAATCAATACCAGTCTTAGGATGGTGGTTTATAACATATATAAGAAGTTTGAGCTCAATCGAATGCACCATTTAAACGCTAGCGCACTTTCAAGAATTTCCCCCCATAGGCCATAATGTAAAAGAAATCTTTGTCGTAGCCCTGTAGAAAAACTATAAGTCCTATACACACCAAAATCAATACCGGTCTTGCGACGGTGGTTTATGACATATATACCCAATTTGAGCTCAATCGAATGCTCCGTTCAGGAGCTATTGTGTTCACTCACATACACACAAACACACACACACACACACACACACACACATACATACATACATACATCTCGTAAAAATAGCATAAATGGATTCAGAAGACCTCAAAACGTGTAAATACATCCAAAACTCGAAGTCGAATTTTTTCATGATCACAATACTTTCCTTACAGGGTACATGTTCGGAAAGTAAAAAGGGTTTAACCATGTAATGCTCTAATTAACAATAGCATGGAAGATGGATTCTAACTATTGAATTTTCAACGGAAGAAGTATTGGCGTTACAAACAAGTACCGATGTTAAGTGAATTTATATTGATTCCTCTGATTTCGGTGTTGTTCTAGAATTTCTGTCTAGGCTTACATGGGGCATCGACTATCATTATCGATAGAATAATTTGGATGTGACGCTATAAATATCGGCTAAAACTTTTAACTATAAGTTCCGGTATTCTTTAAATTTACCGTGGGCCTCATATGCAAAGCATTGCACAAGATAAAACTTCCATCAGATTGCATTTATTTTATATAATTTATTTTTAAGTTATGTACCTATGATTTTCAGAATTATTAATACAGAATTACTGGTGTCTTAGTTTGTCCCAGACAGCACATAAGCTTAAATCAAGCTTGACATTTATTTGAATTTGACGTATTAATACAAGCTTGACAGTTCAATTCATTTTAAGCTTGCAGCAAGCTTGGAGATTAGATACAAAAAAAAAAAAAAAAAAAAGAGTCGGCCAATATTTTCCCGCCGAATTTAAGTCATTTGAACTGTCAAGCTAGAATAGAACTGGATGACTGCTTGATTTGGAAAGCCACATCCACATAACAAATAATTTATCATCAGCTATAAGTGTACTTGACCATAGAATTAAGAAAAAAAAGATTCTATATTTCCAAATATTGAAATTCTTCAAAATAAAATACAAATATACTACAAAATGGATTTCAAAATCAGTCGTTTGTCTCGATTTTGGCCAATATTGCCCAACATGAGTGTCGCGATATTGAAAGTTTTAAAATGTGTGCTGCTTTTAAGTTTATATTATGATTATTTCCCTATTAGTAGAGTCTATAAATCACACATAACATTATTTTAATTTTGATTCATCCCATGGAAAAATAAAAGAAGATCGGCATCGGCCAATACTGATCCATCTCGCCAAAAAACGGCGTGACAACCATAACAGTCACTTCCAACTTTAGTCATGTCACCGCGAGTCAGAATGGCATGGTGGTTAGGACGCTAGGCTTCCCACACCTTAAGTCCCGAGATCGATCCCAGCCGCGGACGCTAGACGGAAACAGATTAAAAGTAACTTGAGGTTTCAGCGTAGAGGGAAAAATTCGTGGAAAAATAAAATATGTGGGGCAAGTTCGCAGATTGGCGATCCATGTATTTAGGAAAATTTTTTGTTTGAATTAAGCTATGCTATGTCAAGCTTAATGCAAGTTGGGCAAGTGTAAACTTGAACACTTGATTGAAACTTGCATTAAGCTTACATGCTTGAAAATTTCAAGCGTAATTCAAGTTTATTGACTTGATAAATCAAGCTTACTGCAAGTTTGATGCAAATCTGCTGTACTGTCTGGGGTAGAAGTGCGAGATCCCATTACCCCAAAGGCATTCCGGAAGATACGAACATTTTATTTTTCTGTGTACACTAAAAATTCGTGACATATGTACTCCGGTACAGGACCCCGGTGCAATCATCGCCCCACCTTGCACCCTGGCCTGCACGTGCTCATTTCATTTCTGTTTCATTTTGACTTCAAGGCGCTTATAGCGCATCCCACAAACACCAAATCACTTCAGCCAAATGTCTCGTGAGAACTTCAAATTGCTATACAAAGGGGGGGGGGAAGGAATCAATCTAATCTTTCTCTGTAAGAACAACAAATCACTTCAGCCAAATGTCTGTGAGAACTTCAAATTGCTATACAAAGGGGGGGGGGAAGGAATCAATCTAATCTTTCTCTGTAAGAACAACAAATCACTTCAACCAAATGTCTGTGAGAACTTCAAATTGCTATACAAAGGGGGGGGGGAAGGAATCAATCTAATCTTTCTCTGTAGAACAACAAATCACTTCAGCCAATGTCTGAGAGAACTTCAATTGCTATACAAAGGGGGGGGGGGGAGAATCAATCTAATCTTTCTCTGTAAGAACAACAAAAATAATTTCTCCCGGAATGTTCGAATCAGTTATGCGAAATAATTTAGAATTCATCTATTTCTCCCAACTGTTTTTCAATATTCAGCATAAAGTTCTTTCTGTAATTGTTGGGCCGTACGCGGAAAGGAAAAAAAAAAAAGAATATCGAAAAGGGTCCAAACTGTGGAAAAAGGCAGAATTTTCAGCAAATGGCTGCGTCATTTTGTTAGCAAAATGTGAAATTTATGGGGGGAGGTGGGTGCGGTGGATGTCTGGGTTTCTTGAATACGGCTTTGTTGGATGCCCATTTCTGTACTAGAAAGAAAAACAATGATGAATCCATGTCTGTAGTTTGTATCTGTTCCATTTTAATAATTTTACAACGCTTAACACATTCCACACAAGCACCAAAGCACTCCAACTAAATAGGTCGCAGACGTATAATGGGAAGAACCCCCCTTTATGGGGGTGTGTGTTAGGGGTCAGGATAACCTTCTTAGTCTACATGCAAACGATACTTATAGCCGAATATTTACCTTTTGAATCCATCGCTCAAATAGTATGCTGCAAAAAAAAAAAAAAAAAAAAAATCTGGAGTGACTCCACTCGACTTTCCGAACACTTACAATTAAGATCATTACCAAGCATGTTAATAAATTTGAATCAATGAATAATTCAAAACATATATACCAAACTGAAGCTCAATTGAATGCGCCGTTTAAACGCTAGCGCACTTTCAATAATTCCCCCTCATAGGCCATAATGTAAAACAAATCTTGGTCGTAGCCCTGTAGAAAAACTATAAGTCCTATACACACCCAAATCAATACCGGTCTTGCGACGGTGGTTTATATTATATATACCCAATTTGAGCTCAATCGAATGCCTCGTTTAGGAGCTATCGTGTTCACTCACATACACACAAACACACACACACACACACACACATACACACATACATACATACATCTCGTAAAAATAGCACAAATGGATTCAGAAGCCCTCAAAACGTGTAAAAACACCAAAATCTCGAATTCGAATTTTTTCATGATTACAATACTTTCCTTACATGGTACATGTTCGGAAAGTAAAAAGCTTTTATACAAATTTTGAAAACTCTTGATAAAAAAAATAATTTTGTCAATTCTATAATTCAGTGCATAAAAAGCACGATTTACTATCAGGAAATTAACAACTTTTGAGTGGTAATGAAAAGTTTAACCAGACATTTATAGTAAAATTTACATTCAATCAATTTTTACAGTAGGAATAAGACCCTCTTCCACTATATACCTGTACCTTTCCCATGACAGAAACTATAACTACGCCCGTGTTCTGTGGACGGCTTAAAACAATCGGAAACATAAATCGGATGATTTTCTGAAAAACAGCGATTTTTTTTTTTTTTTTCCTCGGGAAAGCTCGAAATAATTCAGAATTCCTTTCTCGGTACTGGCGGTCACTGGCGGCCCCTCTATTTGAGGGCATGAGTACGGGAGCCCCCAAAGAAAAAACTGAAAAACAAACGAACTACAAATTACATTTCATATATATATATATATATATTAAGTACATTTCTTTATTTGTCTCCTTACGCTCCCACTATTATATTATTAAATGCGTTCATCATAGCTAACGCATTGTATTGCTACAGCATAAAACATAGTCCTGGTTAACTATACATAGTCGCTAACGCATTGCAATGATATAGCATAAAACAATAAGTCTTCCCTCGATCGCACGTGCGGTCAGATAAATTCCCTTCTAAATCCCTTTCTGAGAACAGAAGCGGATAGAAAAGCAGGAGGGGTAATCATTGCAGATATCATTCCGTTCGCACACTTTTAGTGTGCGTACAGACCATTTTTTGTGATTCTCTTCCGAATTCTTAATTGGTTTGTTATGCTCGGTAAGTTAGTGCATCTTGTTTTTCATTTTCTTATTATTCTATTTATTTTAATCATTTTTCAGTTCAATTTTTTTTTTACGAACTAGTGTGAATAATTAAGATGGCACTTAGTAAAATAAATGCTTCGGAGCTACAGCAATGACATTTTTCAACATTATGTTTGGGAAGAAAAATTGAAATAAAATGACTCAAGCCAACCACAGTGCATTCGCCGAGTCGAGAGAACGAAACTAAACAATTGCACGTGCAAACTGGCGATGAGTAAACACCTGGCATTTTGCCAAAGCGCCAAACACAGTGTGAATTTCTGCTTTCTTCCATTTACGCTGTTTGGAATTAAGAAAAGTTAAAATCGCCTAACTAGGGATTGGTGCCAAAAAATGTTATTCTTTGGTAACCCGTTTGTTTACTTACGTTCTCTCGTTTCCGCGAACAGACTATAGTTGTCTCTAAAAAGGATCCAGATGACGAAATATAAGACTAGAGATTACTTGTTTTTTTCCAGTTGTACGCATTGTTTTCCTTTAAATGCTGTAAACGCGAGAATATTTTAACTTCTAAGTTGCTTTGTATCTGCATTTAATTCTCGAAATGTGTTCTGTGATGGTGAACCTCAATTTAAATAACCCACTAGCCGCCACTGCTGACGGTCCAAAATTATTTTTTCGTTGTCTAGTTTTGTTCTGGACACAAACGATGATCAGTCCAAGTCTATTTTGTGAGCTGTCATTATTTCAATAACTTTACAACACTTAACCCTTTGAGGCGCAACCCTTTCCCAATGCTGAAAAAAGGGCAGCCGTTGCCATCGCTCGACTTAACGACCCGCAAGAGGGCGGACGATCGAAACGTTCATCGTGTGCCACAGATCTAGAGACCCTTTTTGGACGACAGCTGGCTGTGCCGCACAGCCAGCTGTCGTCCAAAAAGGGTCTCTAGATCTGTGGCACACGATGAACGTTTCGATCGTCCGCCATCTTGCTGGTCGTTAAGTCGAGCGATGGCAACGGCAGCCCTTTTTTCAGCATTGGGCAATCTATTCAGCTGTTCTCGCATTCTTCCATGTTTTCAGCAGATGTCAGTGCTGTTAAAAATAACCGTGACCATTTTTTTGACGGGAAATGACGTGCTAAAAAGTAAAGGATTCTCGTGGAGCTCTGTCACCCGCGACTATTTTTATAGAAATCAGATCTGTTCTTCGTGACTGGCAATAGTCAAAACGTCAGAGTTGGGTGTTCCCAGAGCGGGAACACTGCGCGTTAAAGGCTTAACACATTCCACACACACACACCGAAACACTCCAACCGAACGACGCAGAGAACTTTCAAAAATTTCAAAATGGCTTAACCTCACGATCGAGACAGCGCGGGAGAAATCAATCGAATTATTTTCTGTAAGGACAGCGAAAATCATTTCCTCGGGAAAATTTCGAATCAGCCCGCGCGCAATAAATCCGATAAGCTCCGAACACCCCGGATCAGCTCGATTGGGGGGGAACAAGACGTTTTCACTCCTCATTATGAGTTTCGTTCCAAATTATTCTCTCTCTCCGTATAAATGGCTTATTGGGGAATGGTAAAGTGAGTTTAAAAGAATCTCTAGTGAAGCTCGATTTAAAAGTTTCGTTATTGGATATCTTGTTATATGTAGAGCAGTCGAATCCGGTAAAAAGTTTAGTCACGAGAAAAAATAATAGGAAGACCTTTATTTTTTGAGGAGCTTAACATAATATGTGTAATCAATTTCTCTTTTAATTGATTGTTAAAACAATAAATAAAATTAACCCCTTACCCGGATTTGCTCGAGCTGATCTCGGGCAGGTAAAACGTTCCATTCTGGATCATCCCGAATGTAGCTCGGGCATTTTTTACTGTTTCACGTAATCTTCCCCGAATTATTTCGTTTCGCTTTCAAACACTTTTATTTACTTTTCTGCCCACTAGATGGTAGCAATGTACACGATTTAGGAGTATATATTAGGTAGCAATATACATATTTTAGAAACATAACACTATACGAGAATAGTGTTATGTTTTAAAAATATACGTATATCAAAATATTCATTAAAAAATTGATATTTTTTATCCTCCAACTCGAAAAAAATTGAACCGGAAACGGATTAACTAAATCATTCCTTTTAATTATTTTATTAACAGACTAGCTGAAGTACCCGTCCTTGACGGGTTAGTGAATGCAAATTTCCAAAAAGTAAGAACTTTCGTCAGCATTGTAGGAGTACACAGAATGGATGTAGTATGTTGCCAAAGTAAAGAAAGCGAAGTTATAATTTTTATGTATTGTTAAACTATTACGTGTTAAAGAGTAACTAAGTAATATCATTTCATTCGCTTTAGTCGTAATTATGTGATGCGCGAACGAATATTTACGCATATTGAAATAATTTTCGCAAAATCTCAAAATCTAATCAACATTTTTGAAAAATTGGAAGCCTAGAATTTAAGTTGAGTGACAACCTATCCTGTCACCCAATTTCGTTTCATTCCCTGCAGTCTTTATTTCGTGATGCTGGAACAAAATTTCAGCATTTTAAAACAATTTTCGCAAAATCTCAAAATGTAATCAAAATATTTTAAAATTTCAACGCCTATAAATTAAGATTAGCAACTACCTATCATATCACTAAATTTCGTATCATTCGTATTAGTCGTTATTACGTGATGTTTGAAGAAATATAAACGTATTTTGAGAGAATTTTCACAAAATCTCAAAATCTAATAAAAATGTTTAAAAAATTGGACACCTGTAAATTATGTTGAGCAACCATCTATCATGTGACCCAATTTCATATCATTCGCTTTAGTCGTCATTACGTAATGCGGGAACAAAGATTCACTCAGTTTTAAACGATTTTCGCAAAATCTCGAAATCTGATCGATTTTTTTTAATTAGATGCTAATAGTTTAAGGTGAGTGACCACCTATCATTTCACCAAATATCATTTTTTCACCTTTGCAGTTATTACGTGATGTGCGAACACAAATTTACGCAGTTTGAAACGATTTTCGCAAAATCTCAAAATCCGATCAGATTTTTTTTAATTCGACGCTATGTTTAAGTTGAGTGACCACCTATCATGACACCCAATTTCATATCTTTCGCTTCAGTCGTTTTACGTGATGCTGGAACACAAATTTACGCAGTTTGAAAGGATTTTCGCAAAATCTCAAAATCTAATCAAGATTTTTTTAAAAATTCGACGCCTATGTTTTAAGTTGAGTGACCACCTATCATGACACCCAATTTCATATCATTCGCTTCAGTCGTTTTTACGTGATGCTTAAACATAAAAAGCGTCACGGACAGAACGACAGAATGACAGACAGACAAACTTTTTTTTGAGGGTCGCATCGGATTCCCGGGTGCTTGAAACGGATAGAAATCGCAAAATTTTTGAATTCCAAGAAATGTACAGACAAAAGTCTAATTTTATTTATATAGATTATTAATACTTCGTGTCAAGAACATAGCGAGAAAAAGTTTCGGGAATGACCAAAATGTAGAATTTCTCACAAAAATGCTTCATTTATTGACATCCAGCATCCATTTAAGAAAAATCCGAAAATTTTGAGGTGTCCTGTCCCCCCCACGACACCTCTCTTGGCTCACTTTCAAACTTATTCTGCTTTTGTTAGGGAATGCTTTTAAAGATTAGAATGCATTCCAGCAAACGAAAAAAATTATGATCCCCCTCCTTCTTCTATGTCTTTATTATAGATACGTCAGCTTAGACACTGGCAGTCAGGGCCCTTTCTAAAGGGGGGTAGGGGGAGTCTCCCTCTAACACTCTCAAAATTCAATCAGACTTGGCAAAATTAGATACCCAGTTGGCCAAATGGGTGAAAAAGTTTTAACAAAAACAATAATTTACATTCTGTTTCGAGTACGCTTGGCAAAATTTCGCAAAAGTAAAAAGTGGGTAATATAGTTGATAAAAAAAAATAAGGAAGTTGATAAAAACCGATATTTTACTTGACAGTGTATTGACATCCCCCCCCCCCCCACCAAATGTCTTAGCAAAGGCTCTTCTGGCAGTTCACCTGTATTTCGGAACAGGTACTTGAAATGTAATCTCGTTTTTCTCTATTCGAACACAAAAGAAGCGCTCTTCGTAGGAATAGAACAACATCACCTCTGACGTCCAGTATTTTTTAAGTTCACTATTCACTATAACCGAAGACATGGTTCACTAAAACCGAAAAATGCTCTGAACATTTCTTTCCGAAAGTTCACTGTATCCTGAGTTGATTGTAGCCCTAAACATCATTTTTCGGTCACAGAAGAAACTTTCGAAGACTCCTGTCGTAAAGCAACGATGGGTACAAATAAAAAAATTGCTTCCGTCGTATGCATGGGCGCCGGCAGCATAGGGTAAGCGGGGCAATGCCCCCCTGTATTTTTGTATTCAGTGATTTCCTCTTTTTTGCTCTTTCCAACAGGGTAACCATTTGTTAAAGAAGTCTTTGCCCCCCCCCTGGAGAAGTCTTTGCCCCTCCCCTCTGGAGTAGTCTTTGCCCCCCCCCCCTGGGAAATATTCTACCGGCGCCCATGGTCGTATGTTGAATCCCCCATTTATTGCTTAGCTAAAGACGCGAGAGGAACGATAGCCAATCCATCTCGTTTGTACTGTCATCTTAATAACTTTAAAGCAGCACTTGGCACAATTCCGATTCCAGAACACTTCTTCTGTTTGTTACAATAAATGCCGCCGCGAACTTAAGTTTCAAAATGGCTCCTTAGAACACACGTGTCAAGATCAAAACAATGGCAGGATCAATCGAACCACTTACTGCACAGAACAGTCAAATTAATTTCCTCCGAGAAGTTCGAATTAGTTTCTGCTCCCCTTTCGAATAATAAAGCCTGCGAGAGTTTCGAACACCCTCGCCCCAAGATCAGCCACGTGATTAGGGACACGAAGCCCGTTTTCGAATTTATTTCTTAGAAATTATTCACTCTAGATGGCTTAAGTTGAAAAGGGTTTACAAGTTTTAAAGAATGGTATTAAAGTTTCACCGTTATTGAGATTGTATTGTGCTGGTATAGCTGAAACCCGGGTGTTAAGGGGATTGCTTTGGGTGTGAGTTATTTGATTACGTCATTGTCGTATTCATGAGCAGTGTTATTAAATGGTTCGGTGGGGGATTTCTTTTCAAATGAAGAGGAGAATGCATTGATTTTTCTTTTCCGTTAGTATATCATGCAGCATTTTCGATGCATGATGGTACATGATGGATGTGATGAAAATTCTGTACAAATATTTTCACTGACACGTAGAAAAATTAACAAAATTAACATTTCCCTTCTACAATCTTTATTTTATGTTTGTTTACTGTTACATAACAGTATTTGAATGTATGTCACATTTTCTATGTTGAATTTGCGAAATTCTTTTTTTTTATTCACGTAACGAAATAAAACTGGCACATCATTTGTCTGTAACCGTTTACCAATGCTTTCAAATGTGAACATCGAATTAAAAATTTATCGAAATATTAAATTTTATCAATAATGACTTGAAAAAATGAGCAGATATATTTAAAAAATGACTTGATTTTAAAAAATAGAAGTTTCAGTTCTGTCGTGCGTGGGGAAACTGAACAGAAAATCATAAAACCAGCCATTTTCATAAATTTTTACAGAGCTATCTCTTGATACACCCCACACTCCCTTCGAACTTAATTCATATATCCTTGCTTAAATTTAAAAATAGATACTTCATTAATTATTAATATTTCACTTATTGCTTAAACTATCCATAACTATATTCCTTTTCTGAAACTAATATAAAAGTACATATGTGTTTCATTTTGCCCTAATGAACAATACTAGATTAGAAATCAAGCAATAATTACTAATATTAGTTTTGCTAATTTTTTATTTAGGCTTTAAGTTTTAGTTGCTTGCAGCTTCAAGTAAAATTATTATTCTTAAACTTATCATAGCTATTGTTATTCACTTGTTGTTGCGATTCCTGTGCAAATTAAACCATAAAATGACTCAAATGTGCCTCAGGAAGTTAAAACGGCACTGTATCGATAATGCGAGAAATAAGAACCCATAGGCTCATTCCACTTCAATAAAAAAGGCTAAAAATAATTCTTTTCATTACTGATTATTTAAATATAGTTAGAAGAGCTTTTTCAGCTTTATAGCATACATAATAGGATCATAAGTAAAGAAAAAGTAGTTTGCATTTTGATACTTCATTAAAATTCTGGTCATTTTGGTTATTTAACAACTCAAAGGTTGTATTTTTTTCAAGAAAACGGCCGTAGAATTGCGTGTTTTGTTATTCCAGAAAATTATATAAAAATAAGTGTACGTAAATATTTTGATCTTTTTTTTTTTAGCATGAAATTAAAAAATAAATAAATTGAGGAACAACCAACATTTAGATGAAATAAATAAAACTTGAAATAAATAAAAAAAGTACTATATATGTATCGAAAGGTGCATAAGTGTGCTTTTATACATAGTTTTATTATATCGTCTTTCAACACCAGTTTTTTCAGTATTTTTGTTAGCCATCATTTTGGTTATTGTGACTAAATGGGTGTTTTCCAGTAAGCAAGGAAAAAATAAAAATATATGTTTTAAACACTAAGGGAGAATATATAAATAACTGTTAGTAAATTTTTCTTGTGCGATGTACTTAAGCGATTAGAAAATGCACGTTGCAAATACGCATATTTGAAAAGGGATGACATCTATTATGATCTAAACTCTCTTCAATTAAATTAAAAATAGTCTGGTAAAATGATCCATGATGTTGCCATATATTGTGTGAAATGAGATTTAAAAAAATTCCGAGCATAAAAATTGAAATGCTCTAATCTCTCTGGCACATAACTTTTGAACACTCCAGCCCGAAAATATCACTGGCACGAGAAATGGGTGGAGGAAGCTCAACCTGCGATTCTGACGTTAGCGAGAATAAAGTTTTAAGAGCTGTGACTAAAATTATATAGCTTCGAGTACCAAGCATTAGCTACACACACACACACACACACACACAAAAAAAAAAAAAAAAAAAAAAAAAAAAAAGGAGTGACTCCACTCGACTTTCCGAACACTTACGATTAAGATCATGACCAAGCATTTAAATAAATTTGAATCGATGAATAATTCAAACATATACATCAAATTGAAGCGCAACCGAATGCGCCGTTTAAACGCTAGCGCACTTTCAAGAATTTCCTCCCATAGGCTATAATGTAAAAGAAACTATAAGTCCTATACACACCAAAATCAATACCGGTCTTGCGACGGTGGTTTGTAACCTATATACCCAATTTGAGCTCAATCAAATGCCCCGTTTAGGAGCTATCGTGTTCACTCACATACACACACATATATTCTCACACACACACACACACACACACACATACATACATCTCGTAAAAATAGCATCCATGAATTCAGAAGACCTCAAAACGTGTCCATACACCAATATCTCGAAGCCGAATTTTTTTCAAGATTACTATACTTTCCTTACATGGTACATGTTCGGAAAGTAAAAAAAAGACCGGTATTTTACTAAAATTCAAAATCAAGTTATTATGTTCGTATTTATGATCTTGTAATAGATAACTGTAAGTCTGAGAAAATTATAAGTTCGTTTTGGAGTAATCTGTCATAAAAATCATGTTTAGTTTCAGCTAGAAATGTTACGTCAGTCACCACGGAATGATCCTACACAGGAATGGGCAAAATACGGCCCGCCGGCCAAATCCGGCCCACCGGAAGGATTTATCCGGCCCTCGGATGGAATTTTAATTTGCCAGTCCGACGGAAATTGAAAGATTATATACATATTTATATGTTATATATCCATATTAGGAATGATGAAGATGGCTTGTATAAAGTGCATTTTGAGTACGAACGCAGATTTCAAGATTTCAGTGCCATTCAAACAGAATTGGATATTTTTACCATGCCTTTCAACGTAAATTGTGAAGCAGTGAGGTCCGATTTGCAGCTTGAATGAATTGAATTGCAATCTAACAATCCTCTCAAGCAGTTGTTTCTAAATATGCCAGAGTTTTACAAATCATGATCGAAAGTAAGTTTCCCAAATTGAATATCTCACGCCCAGAAAATCAGTGCTATGTTTGCTTCATCTTATATGTGAACAAGTGTTTTCAACTATGAACCTTAGAGAGAATTCTTTCAGAAGTAGACTGACAGATGAGCATTGAGCCTCGTTCCTTAGAATCGGTGCATCTCACTTCGAACCTCAATATAAGGAACTTTAAAAAATGAAATCGCAATTTCATTCATCTCATTAACATATTTAAATTGTAATACTTGTAAATTGTTTTTAAAATTTTAGAAAAATTTATCTTGGCCCGCGACCGAAAAAGTTTGCCCGCCCCTGCTACACCATTTTCAATGAAACGAAGAGGCCTATATATTTTTCTCTTTACAGAACAAATATCATTTCTGAGCGTTCTATTGACCGAGTAGCTTCGACTTACATTTCTAAGACGCTGGATCCCCGTATTGATTGAGCGGAGTTTATTGATCGGGCCAATCTGTCAGCTGCTGTTTCTCAGTTGTGGCACGGAGTGTGCCATCAGCTTCCGGATTCAATTACTCGCCTTGTTTTTCCCCCCGCTGACACCGTTATGACGGTTGTATCGAGAAGAATAAAAAACTTTTCCACTTGTTGTTGGAAAGACGGAATTTTTAAAATTGGGTTAAACTCACCGCCTTACGAAATGTAACGAATTTTATTTAGTCTTCAGTACACATAGAAGAAACTTAATGCGGTAAGATCAGCGCTTAACCCTTTGAGGCGCAACCCTTTCCCAATGCTGAAAAAAGGGCAGCCGTTGCCATCGCTCGACTTAACTACCAGCAAGATGGCGGACGATCGAAACGTTCATCGCGTGCCACAGATCTAGAGACCCTTTTTGACGCAGCTGGCTGTGCGCGAGCACAGCCAGCTGCGTCAAAAAAGGGTCTCTAGATCTGTGGCACGCGATGAACGTTTCGATCGTCCGCCATCTTGCTGGTAGTTAAGTCGAGCGATGGCAACGGCTGCCCTTTTTTCAGCATTGGGCAATCTATCCAGCTGTTCTCGCGTTCTTCCATTTTTCGGCAGATGTCAGTGGTGTTAAAAATAATCGTGACCATTTTTTTACGGGAAATGACGTGCTAAAAAGTAAAGGATTCTCGTGGAGCTATGTCACCCGTAACTATTTTTATAGAAATCCAATATATTCTTCGTGACCTTCAACACTCAAAACGTCAACAGTTTGGTGGTCTCAGAGCGAAACCACTGCGCTTTAAAGGGTTAAGGATGCATGTCGAAAAAAAAAAAGAACTCTTTTAGTCTTGGTACACAAATTGAAATAAACTAATAGCACCATGGTCTCCAAAAAATTCCACAGGGTACTTCATAAGCTGCTTTACACACTGCAATAAGCGAAAACGCTGTGATGTTTGTGAAATTTTCTGAAAAAAATTCTTAAACATAGATCTGAGCTGCAAGATTTCTCGAAGAGCGACACATTTTTCGAAAATGTCCGATTTCTAAGAATTTTCTCTAAAAGTTTTGAAACGGATACAGATGGATCGTTTATTTCAGTATGTAGTACAGCTTGTAAAGAGACAGTTTCAAAATTTTGAAGTGTCTGGCATAATTAGTTTATTTGTACTTATATACCAAAACCACATAATTTTTTCGAACTACACCGTCAAGTTTTCCAAAGGAATGGAAGGCAAAAACTTCTCTGGTGGGAAAACCTTTTTAAACGGGAAATTGAGTATTGCGAAAACAAATAATTTGAGTATAGATATTTACGAGAGATTATTATTACTACTATTAGTATTAAAATAATACATAATGCAAATTTGAGTTTTACTTCACAAATTTAAACTGTTTTGCGCTCTTAAAAGATGCTAATAAAGAAAACATAATTACGTTAGAATCTGTGTATGAAATCGAATAAATTTCCGCTTAATTTCAGTTTAAATTAAGTTAATTTCAGTTTAATTTCCGCTTAAATTCAGTTCTGAAGCTTAATTTCAGTTTATTTTATAGAAAGAACCTTAAATAGGTTCTGTCATGGGCAATAACTGGTAACAATCCAGTTCTCTTAAGTTTTTAAACGCCTCTACACATTTCCAACACTTTCGATACAATGATGAAAAGCTTCTAGTCTTTTTACAACATTTTTTTTTTTAATTTTACGAAGATAAAAAAGTACTATAATAATAATAATAATAATAATGAAAGGCGCTCTAAAAAGTAAACTTAAAATACGAAATAAAACTTTTTAAGTGGAAAATAGTTCAATTACGTGATTTTTTAAACGGGTTATTTTCACAATGTAAGAACAGAGAGAAAAAAAAGGAAGAAAATCTGAAACATTTTCAGATTTTAAATACGCACCAAAGTAATATTAAAAGCGTATCATAGTTTATGTGTCATCCCTAGTTTTCTTCCTCATTCCATTAAGTTGGAAAGTGTATCATTATTCATGACTGTGCCGTATTTTGCTTCCTTGTTTCATAAAGCCCATCTTTGTAATCGAAATCTATCTTGAAACCGCCTACTAAAACTATTTTACAATCGTTGCCAAGTATATTACAACTATACTTCACCGTTTTAAATATTGTTTCGAATGACCATCCTAATCCATGAGTGCGCGGCGTTTCTCTTTCTGGTTTGACTCCTACTTTAACTCCCCGACTCTTTCCAAGGTGGTGATCACTATGGAGCTACCACGACGATTTTTTGTATTTATGTGGCAATCGTAATTTAGAGTTAAAATGGCGATTTGGAACAACCTGTAAGTAAAGCATTCCGTTATATTTTTACTTTCCGAACATGTACATGTAAGGAAAGTATTGTAATCATGAAAAAATTCGACTTCGAGATTTTGGTGTTTTTACACGTTTTGAGGGCTTCTGAATCCATTTATGCTATTTTTACGAGATGTATGTATGTATGTGTGTATGTGTGTGTGTGTATGTGTGTGTGTGTGTATGTGAGTGAACACGATAGATCCTGAACGGAGCATTCGATTGAGCTCAAATTGGGTATATATGTTATAAACCACCGTCGCAAGACCGGTATTGATTTTGTTGTGTATAGGACTTATAGTTTTTCTACAGGGCTACGACAAAGATTTCTTTTACATTATGGCCTATGGGGGGAATTTCTTGAAAGTGCGCTAGCGTTTAAACGATACATTTGATTGAGCTCAAATTGGCTATATATGTTATAAACCACCGTCGCAAGACCGGTATTGATTTGGGTGTGTATAGGACTTGCAGTTTTTCTACAGGGCTGCGAAAAAAATTTCTCTTACATTATGGCCTATGGGGGGAAATTCTTGAAAGTGCGCTCGCGTTTAAACGGTATCTTCGATTGAGCTGAAATTGGGTATATATGTTATAAATCACCATCTTAAGACCGGTATTGATTTTGGTGTGTATGACTTATAGTTTTTCTACAGGGCTACGACAAAAATTTCTTTTATATTATGGCATAATGGCACATGGGGAGAAATTCTTGAAAGTGCGCAAGCGTTTAAACGGTGCATTCGATTGAGTTTCCATTTGGTATATATGTTTGAATTATTCATCGATTAAAATTTATTTAAGTGCTTGGTCATGATCTTAATCGTAAGTGTTCGGAAAGTCGAGTGGAGTCACTCCAGGTTTTTATTTATTTTGGGTTGCCAATGAATGAAGTTTTAATAATGAAGTGTCTTCAAATTCCTTAACGGCTGCGTTGATCACTAATTTGTTCACTGCAGTTTTCATCTAGTTCTTTTGGGAGCGTTGAAACTTGCGCATAAGTCCTAGAGACCCATGACTGCAAAGCTCGCCAAAGTGCGGCGATTTTTTAGGTTGGCGACAGCGGGGGTGTTAAAAATAGGAATCAATTCTTGCTTAAACCGTAAAACACATCTTTGGAATCGAAATCTATCTTAAAACTGTTTTACAATCTTCTCCAGGCATATTCCAACTATATCCCGTAGACATTTTAAATACTGTTTGGAATGGGCATCCTAATCCATGAGTGTACCGTGTTTTCCTACCTTGTTCCATAAAACACTTCTTCGGAATAGAAATCTATGGTGAAAACGCCTACCAAAACTGCTTAACAATTTTCGCCTGGCACAGTCAAACTATACATCACCTTTTATAAATACCATTTGGAAAGTGTATCATAATCTATCAGTGTACAGTATTTGTTTTCGCTGTTCTATAAAACACTTAAAATAAACAGAGCCTCCTCCGATCATTGTAAATGCAATATGCAAGGAAATTCATTACATTATTTCACTAATTGTACATTATTAAAGCAATACAGAGTTTTAAAATCACCTTCACAAAGTAATGAGCAGTGGGCTGCATATGTATTAAAAAATAAAAATCTGGAGTGACTCCACTCGACTTTCCGAACACTTACGATTAAGATCATGACCAAGCACTTAAATAAATTTTAATCGATGAATAATTCAAACATATATACCAAATGGAAACTCAATCGAATGCACCGTTTAAACGCTTGCGCACTTTCAAGAATTTCTCCCCATGTGCCATTATGCCATATCATAAAAGAAAGTTCTGTCGTAGCCCTTTAGGAGAACTATAAGTCCTATACACACCCAAATCAATACCGGTCTTGCGACGGTGGTTTATGACATGTATACCGAATTTGAGCTCAATCGAATGTATCGTTTAAACGCTAGCGCACTTTCAAGAAATTCCCCCCATAGGCCATAATGTAAAAGAAATCTTTGTCGTAGCCCTGTAGAAAAACTATAAGTCCTATACACACCCAAATCAATACCGGTCTTGCAACGGTGGTTTATAACATGTATACCCAATTTGAGCTCAATCGAATCTACCGTTTAAACGCTAGCGCACTTTCAAGAAATTCCCCCCATATAGGCCATCATGTAAAAGAAATCTTTGTCGTAGCCCTGTAGGAAAACTATAAGTCCTATACACACCCAAATCAATACCAGTCTTGCGACGGTGGTTTATGACATATATATCCAATTTGAGCTCAATCGAATGCTCCGTTCAGGAGCTATCGTGTTCACTCACATACACACAAACACACATACACACACACACACACACACATACACACACACACACACACACATACACACATACATACATACATCTCGTAAAAATAGCATAAATGGATTCAGAAGCCTCAAAACGTGTAAAAAACACCAAAATCTCGAAGTCGAATTTTTTCATGATTACAATACTTTCCTTACATGGTACATGTTCGTAAAGTAAAAAGGGATTGAAGAACTACAAAATAATCAACCCAAGTATATTCATCCGATTGATATAAGACCTCATACACCAGAAAGCGATTCAGATTAAATAAATATAAGAATTTCAGTTGATAAAAACCACGTAAAATCTCTAAATAGAACAATTTTTTTTATTATGAATTTATTAGCATTATTTCCAGACATAGAAATTCTGTTGCTGCTCTTATTTCGTTAGATTAAAAAAAAAATACACTTCTCATACCCAAGCCTAAATTTATTTTTCAGTATATTATTATATGTATGTAATGTATAAAAGGTAAATTGGGTTTTACTAGTTTGGGTATTGTTCAAACCGGTACTTTCATTGTAAGTTTTGCTTTCCTGTCATACTTGCCACGCGCGCTCTGGAGCTATGTTTTATTTATTTTGTTATTTGTCAGACTTCAGGCCTTCGATGAGTGTTTACGTGTCCCCACGCCTTTGTAGCCCCGGATGCGGGTCATGTTGGTAAATGTGTGTGGTTCGATCAGAGATAAGAGAGAGGCGGAGTTGTGTCTTCGCAAACCACGTGATGTGGTAAGCGTAAATACTCCCGCACATCGAAAATCGAAGGACTTCTGCCACTGGAACTGCTTAATGAGTCCACGCTGATTCTTGTACCCGTCTCCCCTCCCCTCTTCTCATTCTAAATTGTAACTTAAATGTAATGTTCAATAAACCATATTACCTGCCTTAACTCTGAAGCTTTACTTGAAATATCTGACGTCTCACGTATATGTATGCTTTCAAAAAAAAAAAAAAAAAAAAAGCAAAACCTTCTTTCTAAAGCACATTTTTGAATATTAGTGGTATTTATTTATGTTTAAGTTTTTCAAAATTACTTTAAAAGTTCATCATTCTCAAGCCTATTGTTTACTTTTAGATATTTATTTACTTTTTTTAACTTTCAAAATTAATTTATTTATTTGCCAGGAAAGGACAGCTCGCGTCACTAAATGTGTCGCTTAGAGCTACATATACGTCCTTCCCGGAATTTCCCGCCACAATTTGGAACCTCATCAAAAGGTGGGGGACTTCTGAATATTGGCACCCCTCGGAAACTGCTAACTTTCAAAATTGTAAAAAAAGGGAAAAAAAAAATGAACGTGATAAATATATGAATCAACGTATCATATGGATACGCTGTGCCGCACAGCCAGCCAGCTGTCGTCCAAAAAGTGTCTCTAGATCTGTGGCACGCGATGAACGTTTCGATCGTCCGCCATCTTGCTGGTAGTTAAGTCGAGCGATGGCAACGGCTGCTCTTTTTCCAGCATTGGAAAAGGGTTTGCGCCTCAAAGGATTTAAACAAACACTGTAACCCCTAAAACTATTTCGAATACTTTCTCACGTGAGCTTTTCATTTTTACTTTCCGAATATGTACCATGTAAGGAAAGTATTGTAATCATGAAAAAATTCGACTTCGAGATTTGGGTGTTTTTACACGTTTTGAGGGCTTCTGAATCCATTTATGCTATTTTTACGAGATGTGTAGGTGTTTGGTGAGTGTGTATGTGTGTGTGTGTTGTGTGTGTGGGTGTGTGTGTGTGGGTGATGTGTGTGTGTGTGTATGTGTGTTTGTGTGTATGTGAGTGAACACGATAGCTCCTGAACGGAGCATTCGATTGAGCTCAAATTGGATATATATGTCATAAACCACCGTCGCAAGACCGGTATTGATTTGGGTGTGCCTAGGACTTATAGTTTTTTTACAGGCTACGACAAAGATTTCTTTTACATTATGGCCTATGGGGGGAATTTCGTGAAAGTGCGCTAGCGTTTAAACGATACATTCGATTGAGCTCAAATTCGGTATACATGTTATAAACCACCATCCTAAGACCGGTATTGATTTTGGTGTGTATAGGACTTATAGTTCTCCTAAAGGGCTACGACAAAACTTCTTTTATGTTATGGCATAATGGCATATGGGGAGAAATTCTTGAAAGTGCGCAAGCGTTTAAACTGTGCATTCGATTGAGTTTCAATTTGGTATATATGTTTGAATGATTCATCGATTAAAATTTATTTAAGTGCTTGGTAATGATCTTAATCGTAAGTGTTCGGAAAGTTGAGTGGAGTCACTCCAGATTTTTTCCGACTAACTAGCTCTCTGTAGTCAAATACCAGCCAAAAGGTATACAATTGACGCGATTTTAACTGTTTTTTTTTTTAAACATTCTATTCATCAATATTCATAGGGAGGTAACTGCTAATTTCCCCGCGTTATGTTTCTTTAAGTATGTATACGTGTGTCTGAATTTAAATTCGTTATATTTCGTGAGTGAGTTCAGGTTATGTTTAATTGTCAGCAAATACTATATAAATCATGTAAGAAAATTACATTGTTTTACTACGTTTTGCTTCCGTTTATCTTAAAACTTTTGAGTTCTGAACTTTGGAAGCGTCTGAACATTTTGAAGCGCAATACACCTCGATATTGGAGGAACAACTGAATAAGCTGCTCAATGCTGAAAAAGTGAATCAGTTGTCATCGCTCGATTTAACTACCGTCAATATGACGGTCGATAGAATCACCAATGGTGAGCGTCACAGAACAAAAGAGTTTTTTGGACACTGCAGGCTTTGTTTTTCAGCGATGAGTTCATTTGAACAATTTTTTTTTCGTGACTCAGTGAAAGCGCTGGCATTAAGTGGTTCCACGGCGCGATCACAGTACCTTAAAGCGTTAAAAAAACGTGGATGTGGACACCACATGGCTACCTTGTACGGTTATTAAATAATGCAAATTTTTCATTCACTTAATTAAATTTATTGGATTTGAAATTGACATACAATCCTCTAATCACACCAAGGTCTGGCGATTTCTCGCCTAATATCAGACATACCGGAGAGGTGCGTTCAGTTTTGGAGACTCATTTACGGTGCCAAATCGGGCAATGCTAAGCCAAAAGTTGTTTACTTTGTCCATTTCCTCCGCCTCATTCACTCTATGAATTCGGAGCCTCGTAGTGGGAAGGGTTTGGGAATTTGCAACACTGGCAGTGCACGTGAGGTGAAACCGCCGAACTGAATGAAAATATGTAAACAAGGATGATCACTCTGGACGAATTCATTCTGAGTCATTCACTTTGGATGTTCATGAAAAATAATACAGTGTAAATCCTGCTTTAGCTGCTCGGAGTTTTGATGAATTTATTAAATATGCAACATAAAAATTTGCACCATGAATCTTACGACTACAAGATAACTGGATCGAGATAAATTTTAAATTGCGCGATTAAAAAATTACAGGATGTCCCCAAAAGGTGGTAACA
This sequence comes from Cheiracanthium punctorium, assembly GCA_038373885.1. Lineage (NCBI taxonomy): Eukaryota > Metazoa > Arthropoda > Arachnida > Araneae > Cheiracanthiidae > Cheiracanthium > Cheiracanthium punctorium. The sequence continues at coordinate 108,456 of JAWZYV010009298.1, read as the reverse complement.
CGTTTTAATTTTTTATCTATTAGTGATAAGTGGTCAAAGTAAATTGAAAAAAAATAAATCGCAATAAAGTACGAAAAAAGACAGAAAAAAAAAAAACTCGTGTTCGTTTTCAAAAAGTGACATATTTTTAATTTGCATACGATCCGCGTGCAAAAAATGTCCAATTTGCAAAATGTACTTCATCATTCATGAGATCATGCACAAAATTTGTGAATTGTATCCTAAAAAGTGTCCAAGATATTCTTAAACAAAGATGGTCAGATGCTATACATGAATTTGAATATGCACGTTTTTAATGCTAGAGGGGAAAAAAAAATTCTCAACTATTCCTAATTTCTGCACGACCCCTGAAACATGATCATCAGATGTGATTTATTCCCTTTGATAGCTATTGAAAAGTGGTTTAAGTCAGCCTATATTTATCTCCATATATTTGATACTTTTTAAGATATAACTATCGAATTTGTATATCATCTCATTGGTGTATGGGGCCCATTTTACTTATATGGTTGTTCTTTTTTTGTAAGGTGGTCGTATACAAATTAAAAAAAGTGTAGCTGTTTTAATTTACGGGAGGAATTTCTGAGCTATTAGAGCTTAGTGCCTTTTCCTACCATGTGTGTGTGTTTTGAACATTTTTTAAAAATTTACATTGCCCACTTTCCTTTAAATGATAAAGAATTAAAGCATGTTACCACCTTTTTGAGACATCCTGTATAACATTGTATGTTAACCCTTTGAGGCGCAACCCTTTCCCAATGCTGAAAAAAGGGCAGCCGTTGCCATCGCTCGACTTAACTACCAGCAAGATGGCGGACGATTGAAACGTTCATCGCGTGCCACAGATCTAGAGACCCTTTTTTGACGCAGCTGTGCGGCACAGCCAGCTGCGTCAAAAAAGGGTCTCTAGATCTGTGGCACGCGATGAACGTTTCGATCGTCCGCCATCTTGCTGGTAGTTAAGTCGAGCGGTGGCAACGGCTGCCCTTTTTTCAACATTGGGCAATCTATCCAGCTGTTCTCGCATTCTTCCATTTTTCAGCAGATGTCAGTGCTGTTAAAAAGAATCGTGACCATTTTTTGACGGGAAATGACGTGCTTAAAAAGTAAAGGATTCTCGTGGAGCTATGTCACCCGCAACTATTTTTATAGAAATCCAATCTATTCTTCGTGACTGGCAACAGTCAAAACGTCAGGGTTTGGTGTTCCCAGAGCGGGAACACTGCGGGTTAAAGGGTTAAGGCTATTGCATACCTAAATTACTTTCAAAAAGTTTCGAATAACACAGAAATCCCTTAATAGAGGATATATAGCAGAAAACATGCCCAGGGAGTTAAAAAAAAAAAAAAGAAACACGAAGACTGAAATCTTCACAATTCGAAGATGAGTTGTGAGACTGCATATTAACAACTGCTTAATTAAGGTTTCAATTAGCATAGGCGGCGATACATTAATTAGCTGTCTTCGTAGGGGGGGGGCAGCATTTTCCCCAGAGCAGAGCGCTCCATTATAAGGGAAAATAGGTAGAATATGAATCGAGAGGTAAAGTATAATTGTTTCACCCACCATTTCGGTAAGCCAAATAGCTGGGATGGCTTACTGAATGTTAAAATTATCGTTAAGTGGAGTGGAGTTGTTGCTGTAAGGATATTCACTTTGCCTTTCGAATTCCATTCGGAGTCGGGAATTTCCCGAGTTGCTATGGAGATACAATTATTTGTGCAACGCGGGATTTAATATTGCGTATAATTAACGGGGTTTTGAAATCGGAATTATACGAACGCATTCTGGGAGACGCATTATAAGAAACGCAGTGATATTATTGGGTAAAATGAAGCTCTTGTTTTTGTTATGGTTCAGTCGTAGATGTTAATTCCGTGTATACACGCGCGCATGTAGTTGGGCGCGATTGGGATGTGTTTAGTGCGTTCATCAGCCATGAAGCGTATAAACACTTTGCAACGTTAAAATTACCCTTAAATATGCAATGTGACAGGAATGCTTCAAATATTATAGAGTCAAATTTCATCCTGATTTTATGAGTTTAAGAAAAAGGCGATAAAATTATGAAACGAGTCGAGAAATTGAGGGAAAATTGAAATAAACTTGAGAACTGTGAAAAATCTTGTAACTCTAAAACTGTGGAAGGGGTCATTTTGACCGCCGCGTAATATAAATAGTTTAGAGGTGGATTATCTGTATCGTCCCTTGAATTTTACTAAGCATTGGGTATGCATTGTACAATTTTTCGTACATTTAAAGCAATGGATTTGCCGGTTCTTCGTGTGTAGCTCTTTATTTACTGTATAAGCGGTAAGTAGTGCTCATAACACCGGTCAACACGATTTTTGGGTCTGACTTCTGCATGTTAAATTTTAGTTTCTCCTACGCCAAAACTAAGGAAAATAATTTTTTTTTATGAAAATTTGATTCTGTAGAAATGAAAGCAATTTTTCAATTTTTTTTACAAAAATCACTGATTTTTATATATATTTTTTTATAATTCCACTCTAAATTATAATCAGAAAAGTTTTTGCTGGATATAAAAGTCTTTTTCAAGATTTGTGATAAACAATGACATATAAATGTAAAATAATAAGAAATGAATGTCTAAAAGTGACTATTTTTCGTATTTCTTTTATGTTCGTATCAGCAAATAATAATACAAACCAATGATAATATTACAAGTAATATTACAAATAATACTACAAGTAATACTTCAGAGTTACAAATAATAATACAGTTTACTTTCGGGTTAATCAAAGTGCTGCCATCCTTCGTTTATGAACTAAATTAAAATAGACTTATCGACGTATATCAGACAAAACCAAAGTTTAAGAACTACAAATGAAAATTTAAGTGTTTTTCAATGTCTAGAATCAGAATTTAAGCATGAGAACAGAACACCCCCCCCAAATTTTTTTTTGTTTTGTTAACCGGTGTAATAAGTGAATTTTATTCAGTGCATTAAGATTTGTAGTATAGAGGGTGTACCCAACAGACTGACTTAGGCTTTTATTCTTTAATATTGATCATAGGAATATACAATAACTTAAAAAGTTACTTAAAAAAGGTGCACACTTTTATGGTAACCATTAAAATTTTCAGGAGATTAAGCTCGAATAAATGCAATATATAAATTCTTGTACGGCATTAACCGTTCAAAACAACCAACACAGAAAATGCACGTACATTTTTGCAATTCTTGCCAAATAAGTACGGATTCTTAATGTATTAGGATTTAAAAAAAAAATGCCTCTGAAAATACAGAAATGCATTTCTATGCCGAAGGTCTCAGGTTTTCAAGAACGCCAGTACTTTATAAGCATCTAATCCTCTTAAAATGTTATTCATACAGCGGACGTAATACGCACATTTCGATGGAAGTAGAAGTTCTCAGAAGTTTTCGAGGTTTCTCTTATTCATGAAGTTTTGTACGTTTAACCTTACTCCTTCCCTCATTGAATAGTTTTCAGTTACGCGATTTTTTTTTTACCTTTCCCTCTCTCTTCCATCTCTTCTCTCTCTCTCTCTCTTTTCCATCCCACGAAGCTGCTCCTGATATTCCCAGAGGAATTTTTCCATTTATGTAGTAGGCGTATTTTCGAGACGAGCAGGGGAATAAAAAGAAAAGATGGGGCACTGAAAATAGTGATTTTTATGTATTTATTTATTTGTTTTTTTTATGAAAGCAGCGCATAAGAGATTTATCTATGAAGGACTTTTTTCTTTTTGGCTTTGTCGTGTAAATGTATAGTTGACCCTTTGAGGCGCAACCCTTTCCCAATGCTGAAAAAGGGCAGCCGCTGCCATCGCTGGGTCTTAACTACCAGCAAGATGGCGGACGATCGAAACGTTCATCACGTACCACAGATCGAGAGACCCTTTTTTGACGCAGCTGGCTGTGCCCGCGCACAGCCAGCTCATCAAAATAACTGAGCAGATACAAAATAACGGTTTGCTTTGGAAATGCCAATGCTGAGCCACAAATAGATATGTAGACGACCTCTCAAAACTAAAAATTCACAGGTTACAGAAAGCTATAAACACAGATCCATCAGGGCCATTGCTAAGACTTTTTTTAGGGAAGGGGGGGGGGAGATAGACTGGGAAGTCAAGTATCGGTTTTTACCAACTTATTTATTTTTTCCACATTCGTCCGATTCAAGGGTAATAACAGTTCCCGTTGGTTTTCTTTAACCCTTTAACACGCAGTGTTCCCTCTCTGGGAACACCAGACGCTGACGTTTTGACTGTTGTCAGTCACCAAGAATAGATTGGATTTCCATAAAAATAGTTGCGGGTGACATAGCTCCACTGTGCCGCACAGCCAGCTGTCGTAAAAACAAAGGGTCTCTAGATCTGTGGCACGCGATGAACGTTTCGATCGTCCGCCCTCTTGCTGGTAGTTAAGTCGAGCGATGGCAACGGCTGCACTTTTTTCAGCATGGGTCAATCTATCCAGCTGTTCTCGCATTCTTCCATTTTTCAGCAGATGTCAGTGCAGTTAAAAATAATCGCGACCATTTTTTACGGGAAATGACGTGCTCAAGAGTAAAGGATTGTCGTGGAGCTCTGTCACCCGCAACTTTTTTTATAGAAATCAAATCTATTCTTCGTGACTGGCAACAGTCCAAACGTCAGAGTTGGGTGTTCCCAGAGCGGGAACACTGCGCGTTAAAGGGTTAAAGCAACCCCTATTGCCATTGAAATCGGTTTAATTTGTGATGACTTTCGACGAATGTTATATAAACATTATTTGTTAAACACTTTCTGACTGAGCTGATGAATATTGATTTCTGTTTGTCTGTCTGTCTGTATTTAATACATTTTTTTTGTCGCCTTAGTATTTATTTAAATTAATCCTGATTGTCATTGAAATTGGTTTATTCGTGATGCCTTTCAAAGAATGTTACAGAAACATTTCATTTTATCATTTTCCGCCAATATAGAAATATTTATATGATGTCAGTCTGTCTGTCTATCCGTGATATATATGTAGCATTGATAGTATACTAAATGCAAAATCATACATTAGATTGCATGGTTATTGATTTAAGAAAATCTCATGTGAATATCCTATGACATTCTGCCACATCCATTAAATTATACATGTTTCATGCACTTCATTGAAACTTATCTCATTTTTTGAGATATGATGCTTCTCAGTAATATTAAGGTTGGGCTATTTCTGGGGTACCACCAATCTGGATTCAGTTGCGGAAAATAAATTTTTTGTGCTCGATTGGGCGATATTTCGACAAAAGTAGCCAAGCTCGGTGACGTTTGGCGAGATTTTAGTTAATGTGTACAAGATGTGTCCATAGACCTTAATGAATTGAAAGTCATTAGGGTGACTCTGTCAATGAATTACCCAATCATTTGCAATCAAAAAGAAAAGGTGCTGAACTCGATGTTACAACAGTCTTTACAAAATCTCAACATGCTATGGCTAATCGTTTTTGAGTTATGCTTGTTACATACGTATATATATATACAGGGTGATTAGAAAACGAGTATGCATTTGAAACATTTATGATTCTCTGAATAATGTCGGTAGAGAGGTAAAAATTGACACACAGACTTGGGATGACCTGGTATTTTATTGCAACCCCAAAAAGAAAAAGTTCAAAGAAATTTCGATAGATGGCGCTTCATGTGATAAGAAAAGTAAAAATTAACATAAGAAATTATGACAAAGCAAATACGATGTTCTTCAGAACAAAGGCTAAACGTGTCGACCGTCTTTTTTCAATAACAGCTGTAGTCGAGGGACAATTGTTGTGAACAGCACTGTACAACATATCTCGTTATGGTGAAACATTGGCGTCGAATGTTGTCTTTCAGTATCCCCATTGAGGTCGGTCGATTGCATTAGATTTTCGACTTCAGGTAACCCCAGAGCCAATAATAACTCACCCGTATATACATACATTCATACATAGATTTATGTTGAGCATCAATAAGGACAGGGATTCCTAAGAAAAAGTTACTGTTGCAAATGCACAGTAATCATCTGAAAAACAGCATAAGAAATGACATTCTTGTAGCAGTCCTCTCATTAGGATATCAATGTTAGGATAGTCAACGAATGCCTTTTTATTCCTGCAGGAAACCAAAAGGTAATTAAAAACCATTGACATGACAGACTTTTTGAAATCCTTAAAAATCTCCTGCTGTTATTAGAGGCTGAGGTATAGCTTAGAAAATTCTAAGCACAACACAAACAATCAAGACTGGAAAATTTGCTTTATGTTAGCGTTATTTACTTTCTCCCGTTCACCCCCAGCACCATAAAAAAAAGTGTTATTTTGTCACAGTCAGTTTTTTTCTTCACACAAAAAACACTTAAGTACTTATTTTTAGTCTGTTCGAGATAAGTATAAGTACTTTAAAAGATTTTCACCTAAAATGTGACGAATTCACTCGTTCTCGGTACTCTCTGAGGAATGTCTCCATTTTCGCTCTGAGAAGAGACGACAATTCAACAAACGTCGAAGACATTTGTGTTGAAAATAAATTTTATGTCTGTGTTTCTTCTTTTTCTGACTTTCGAAAAAAGTTTGTGATGAAAAAGGTCCTTCTGTGTCTGTCTCAGAAATGTAGGAAATAAAACCATAGATCAGTGCTTAAGTATAGGAATCATTTGCAGGACTAAAGCTCTCTAAACGCTCTCAGAAAATCCGACACCAGAGGACTCTGATGAACGCAAAAGCATATGTGCTGATCTGGATGATCTACTGGCGATGCAGATAATAACAGCCTACGTGGACATGACGTCACACATTTGAAGAAAATAGAATGAAAATAAAATCCAATTAAATAAACAGATCATCGGGCCATTCATCGCCGATTATGAAAGATATTGTTAAGCTGGTTTCAGTTTTAGGAGCTTTTTCTCCCCCCCCTGCAAACTCAGTGATAGATCCCCAAAATGGCAACTCTTGGCGAATTTTGACATTTCATGTGGCAACCCTTGAAAAGTGCTACGCAGTGGTTCAAGCAAATCCTTGTCTGAAATTAATAACCCTAGTGCTGCAAAACCACTGGAACGTTTTAATCAACGTAATAATAACACATGTGAAATAGTTCTGTATGGAATTAATCAGCGCCTGATTCATGCAGCACTTCAGTTATGTACGGAATAGGATGAAAGCGAATTTTTAAACGGTCCTATTAAATTAAATTTTCGACAGTTAACCGTATATAACAAAAAGGTCTCATCTAGACCGGAATCACTGTTTTATCCCTGACGTAAAAAAAAAGTGGTAACATCTTGGCATGATGTGCAAATGGCTGAATAGATTACGATAACCAAATAACAGCATTTGTGTTCGCTCTTGTAAATTATAGCTATTAAGTTGTTGTGGTAATGCACCACCGTTAACTTGAGTGTTGCTGTTTTTCCCCCCTTGGATTGATTTTCCCATAATGAATACTCCTTACTGATGGCTATCGATATTAGATGATAAATAAGCGACCTGATATCGGTTTTTGCTTTTATAAATAAAGATGTTTTTATTAGATGATACGAATGCCATGTAGGTTGACGAGAACAGCATTAGAATCAATTACTTACGGCTATTGTCGTACAAAGTTGTGCACTTGCAATAGCTTCGTGTGCGGTTCCTTTGTATTTCATTTTTACTTTCCGAACATGCACCCTGTAAGGAAGTTGTTGTTATCACGAAAAAAATTCGACTTTGAGATTTTAATATAGGGGAAGACGGTGTACAATGAAATCAAATTTACTACTTTTTTTCCCCTGTTCACAAATTTGCTTGTACAAAAGTAAAATTAATGGACACGTTTAACCTACTATTTTTCCCATCTAAATGCGTTTTTACGAGTTTTATAATTTTTGAGTATGAAGATGCTATTTACAAAGGTAAATATCTGTCAGTAATTCATTATACCTCACGTCGATTTTGGGGCTAACATTAAAAAATCCAGGGAAGCAGAATATGTCCCATCCAGCGATCTAGGATTGGGGGGAAATTTTAGCCATTGGGGGAAATTTTGCAGAGGAACATACAACTGACTTCGATTTTTAACAATGAATTACAAAATTCTCCGATATAAGAAAAGATAATCAAAATCTTTATTTGTTAGGTGAAACTGTACACTTATTAATAAATATTCGGCAAAAGAATCGGATTAAAACTGAATGCATTAACTTTGTTTACCGTTTAAATACCTAGGCATGATACAAATTCAGTTATAAGTTTTTATAGATGAAACTCGTACATTGCAAATTTTTTTATGTGTATGGTAATGCAGAATTAGTGCGTTTATAAAAACCTATCGTAAAATTTGGGGGAAAGTTTCATACGGATTGGGGAAAATTTTGGGAGTAAAAACATTTTTTCACCCCTGAAAATAACTGTAAATCCAAGTGTAAAGAAACTCTGAGACTTTGTGAAAGGACTTTTAATGATACTTCCAGCCATTTATTTAAGAGTGAGCTATTTCAAACTTTTATATTTTGTATTGTGTTTGAAATGGATAAATGTTTCTGAGCTGCCATAGCCAGCCTGAAATGTATTAGAATTCTTTTGAGTGCTCCTGTCGAAAAATTATTAATGTTGGTTGCATTCACCTTTTTCTCGATGGAAAGCACTATTTTGCAATCTCCAATATCATATTTCCATTTGTTTGTTTGAAATAAACGAATGTCTGTAAAATACGCTTTAACCCATTCGTGCCTGGATATTTTTGCGACTTTCTTCGATTTTTGCTAACACCAGAAGTAATTGATAAATTTCTGATGTCAACTTTTTGAACAAGGGATGATTTCATTTAAAATCGTTATGTATAAAAATTGAAATGTCAACATCCTACTTGCCATATTAAAATATTTTGTGGAATTGAGGTTCAATACTCGCGAATTAAGGCTAGGAAAAATAAATAACGTTTTCGAATGATAGCGATAATGCCGTCCCAAAAAAGGGACGCTAGGCATAAATGGGTTAAATAATCACCGTCCGTAGAACGTCATATATTGAAATTCTTTTAGGTGCTCCTGTAAATGAAATGCAAATGCTCCATTCTCACAAATGCACAGTACATAGAAGAAACTCATGTAAATTTCATCGTAACCGATATATTTTCATACCAGAGCAAAGTCGAAAAGGCAGGATAAACCAAAATTATAAACACTTTTCAACCTTGGTGGATATCGTTAAAAAAGTTACATCGAAGCACAATGAAGTTGAATAGATTACAACAAACAGAGCGTTCCCACAGCATGGATGTTGTTGTTTTCGCAAATGATAGCTATTACGCTGTTTCGGTACTATACATTATACATGCCATTAACTCCGTTTGTTTTTGCCCTTGTATTGATTTTCTCACAATGAATGCTCTGTATTAATGAAGACAGTATTAGATTATAAATAAGCGACTTAATATCTATTTTTTTCATTCATAATTAATGTTTTTTTGTGTGTATATTAATGGGAATTCCGTCTTTGATGAAAGCGCCGTTAGAAGTAATATTGAACGCAGGATGATATTGATTGGTACGACTACAACGGTTTTTTTTTTGGAAGATGAATTACTTAAATAGGACATACGAAACTCATACACAAAAAACAAAGCTTTCATTACTATTATGTGTGATTCAGGTAATAGAAGAGCCAGTGGCGGTGTGTTACCTTTTTTTCAAGTTTAACGAGGGCGAGATAAAGGTTAAAGGACAAAAGTATAATATGATTTTAGAAATTTTTGTTAATGTACCGCTATGTTTCCTGGAGAGGGGAGGGCCCCGAAATGTCTGAAGTGCCAGGGCTCGATGATGTCATAGTCCAGGCCCTCTCGTCAATAGGGACTAGAGGGGGCCTGGTCGCACTATCTAATTCAAAACCTCACCCTGTTATGACACGCCGTTCACTTGGCTTCTAAACGGCTTACTTTTGCTCTGTCTTTGGGGCACATATCGATCTGACCGGCTCTGGCAAGTTGTTCTTCACTATTGAAAGGGGAAACTTTGCTAATTTTAAAGTGAAAAATAAGCTACACATAAGAAAATATCATTTTAAAAATATAATTTTACAGACTTGCCCAATACAAACCTACCTAAGTGTTGTTATACAAATTCCTGAAAGTTTGTAAACAAAAGTTATTTAGTAAAATTTGTGACTCTTGCAGATAGTTTTTATAGCCTTAATTCTGTTTTTTGTCGTCATTCATATATATATACAAGATGGTCCTAATAGTTTAGGACCGAGCCGCCCAGGTGGTGTAGTGGCTAGAGAACCATTCTATCACGCCGTGGGTCCGGGTTCGAATCCCGGCTTGGGCATGGATGTTAACTTGCCCGTCCCTTCATAGGGGGTAGTGCTGTCCGCCCACTGGGTGCTCCCATAATAAAATGGACAGTAACTAGGGCCGTTGATGGCAAAGGCTTGTAACCAGTGCCTGCCCATTAGAAAAAAAAAAGTTTAGGACCGAATAGTTTCCTAATAGTTCATATATACAAGTGTCGAAGTAACAGTGAATTTTACAACCACCGTTTGTCGAAAACGAACGCCTTTCTTACAGAAAGCACTTGACTAAAACTGGTAGTTACTTGATGAAGAATTCAGACCAACAGTTCTCCCGACGTTATTATCGATTACGACGTTTCAGACCTCGCATTGCTCTGTGATTCTGGACCGTCTTGGTTCCCTCTACCACCCTTTACATTTTTCACATACAGTTTAGGACCATCCTGTACCTAAAAGTTCGTAAAGACAATATTTTAAAAGACGGAAGACCTATAGAGTCGGTATTTTTATAGCTCAGAGAGTTGACCTCGAAAGAGAGACTTAAAGAGTTAACAGAACCTATTAAAAATATTGATATGGACCCACGTAAAAGTAATTTAACCCCACATATTGTTTACAGTGAAAAGAACATATTAATCCTTTAACGCGCAGTGTTCCCGCTCTGGGAACACCCAACTCTGACGTTTTGACTGTTGCCAGTCACGAAGAATAAATTTGATTTCTATAAAAATAGTTGCGGGTGACCTAGCTCCACGAGAATCCTTTACTTTTTAGCATGTCATTTCCCGTAAAAAGATTCTTTTTAACAGCACTGACATCTGCTAAAAAATGGTAGAATGCGAGAACAGGTGGATAGATTGCCCCATGCTGAAAAAAAGGGCAGCCATTAGCATCGTTCGACTTAACTACCAGCAAGATGGCGGACGATCGAAACGTTCATCGCGTGCCACATCTAGAGAAACTTTTTTGAGGACAGCTGGCTGTGCGGCACAGCCAGCTTTCGTCAAAATAGGGTCTCTAGATCTGTGGCCCGCGATGAACGTTTCGATCGTCCGCCCTCTTGCTGGTCGTTAAGTCGAGCGATGGCAACGGCTTCCCTTTTTTCAGCATTGGGAAAGGGTTAAAATAAAGATACATGCACTTTGTAGAATGTTTGTTACGCCAAACAGATTTTGATTTGCGGTCCTGCATAAATTTGGATACGAAACGCCCATTTTTAGAAATCACTAAATATTTTAAATTACGTTTTAAACAATTATAGTAACCAAAGGCCCAGGTCAACAGCCTTGTTTATATCGAACATTAAAAAAAAGATTGGTTCCCATCTTAGAATAATGGATAAGATAATCCATCTTAGAATAATTGAATATCTTAGCTGAATAGATTAAGATAACAAATGGCGCATGCCACAACCACTGGTGTTGCTTTTGTAAATGATAGCCATTACGATGTTATGGATATACATTACGTACGCCATTAATTCTGTTTTACTTTTTACTGAATTGATTTTTCTTAGAGTTCTTTGTATTAATGAGTGCAATATTAGATTTTGAATTAATGGGGCTATCTTTTTTCCCTCCTTCCTTTATGATTATGGTTTTCTGACCCTCCCCCTTCCAAGATTAGTGGTAATTCAAATTATGAGGAAATCACCGTCAATATTACCCCTAGTAGCACAACTAGTTCAAAAAACGTTGAAATTACGTTGGAAACACGCTTTTTGACGTTCAAAAACGTGTTTTAAACGTCTTTTGGACTAATTGTGCTTTTAGGGATTAGTTGCTTTTGACCCGTACAACTTTAACTGCTTTCTTGTTAGATAAATGATAAATATTTTTGTGTATAAAGAAAAAAGATCTGGAGTGACTCCACTTGACTTTCCGAACACTTGCGATTAAGATCATTACCAAGCATTTAAATGAATTTTAATCGATGAATAATTCAAACATATATACCAAACTGAAGCTCAATCGAATGCGCCGTTTAAACGCTAGCGCACTTTAAAATATAATTTCTCCCCATAGGCCATAATTTCGCCTCATAGGCCATAATATAAAAGAAATCTTTATCGTAGCCCTGTAGAAAAACTATAAGTCCTATACACACTAAAATCAATACTGGTCTTACGATAGTGGTTTATAACACGTATACCCAATTTGAGCTCAATCGAATGTACCGTGTAAACGCTAGCGCACTGTCAAGAATTTCCTCCCATAGGCCGTAATGTAAAAGAAATCTTGGTCGCAGCCCTGTAGAGAAACTATAAGTCCTACACACCCAAATCAATACCGGTCTTGCGACGGTGGTTTATAACCTATATACCGAATTTGAGCTCAATCGAATGTCCCGTTTAGGAGCTATCGTGTTCACACACGCACACACACATCCGTAAAAACAGCATAAATGAATTCAGAAGACCTCAAAACGTCTCAATACACCAAAATCTCGAAGTCGACTTTTTTCATGATTACAATACTTTCCTTACATGGTACATGTTCGGAAAGTATAAACGTTAAACAGAGCTTTTGTTGCTGTGCAACTCAGGTGATCTCAGTTAAATTAAGTTTCTGTTACTGTTTTGTGTGATTTTATACAAAATTATTTAGATTAGTTTGTAAGCTGCATAGCCGCCAAAACTTAACAAAGAAAACACAGACGAATCCAATTTAGGGCAGGAAATTTCCTCATATCCACTTTCAATGAAAGTTTAAATTTATGCGTGCATACTTTTTCCGACTGCAAGACCATAAATTTCTGAAAGAGCGTCTTAGACCTGCTGCACGTCCCGTTTCAACATTTTACAGCTTTCGTGATCAGACTTGATTCGACTAGACTGGCGGTAAGAATTTTTATGCGCGCTTCTTTCGAATTCTTCGATGAGAGTGGCAGGCTGAAATTTAGAAGAAGCAGCTGGTGTTCGAAAATGCATTACTGCATCGAACTTTCCCCGAATTCGGCGATGTTTAGAGGTTTTTTACTACCTTTCAACTTTTGCAATGATTTTACTAATCCTCTGAGAGTGTTGAATTTCTTCTGTTCATTGACCTTATCCGCCTTTCCCCTGCAGTACCGTGACCTGCGAGTGGAAGGTTTGCTGGGCTTGTGACGTCAGTGATGCTACGCACGCGAGTTAAGGCGATAAAATGAAATTTTGTATAGAAAAATTAACATTTTTTTTTTTTGGTTGGTTGTTCACCACCATTATTTTGTCAGGTGTTTTATTGATAAAATTTAGCATAAAAACAGCAGCATTTAAATATATGTAAAATTATGTAGCATACTTTTATGTCGCATTTTTGGGACACGCTTTTCAATAAAGGGGATGAGAGATAAAATGACATAGTCATTAATGAGAAGAATGAGAATATATAAATGTAAGAAATTCTCGATTGTCTAGGGCAGGGATGGGCAAACTTTTTCGGTCGGGGGCCAAAAATCGAAAAAAAAAAGTTTGACGGGCCAAGATAAATTTTTCTGAAATTTTAAAAACAATATAGAAGTATTACAATTTAAATATGTTAATGAGATGAATGAAATTGCGATTGCATTTTTAAAAGTTCCTTACATTGAGGTTCGAAGTGCGATGCATTGATTCTAAGGAACGAGGTTATTGTTCATCTGTCTGTCTACTTCCGAAAGAATTCTAAGGTTCATAGTTGAAAACACTTGTTCACATATATAAAATGAAGCAAACATAGCACTGATTTTCTGGGGAGATATTAAATTTGGGAAACTTACTTTCGATCATGATTTGTAAAACTCTGGCATATTTAGAAGCAATTGCTTGAGATGATTGTTAGATTGCAACTCAATTCATTCAAGCTGCAAATCGGACTTCACTGCTTCACAATTGACGTTGAAAGGCATGGTAAAAATATCCAATTCTGTTTGAATGGCACTGAAAAGTTGAAATCTGCGTTCGAACTCAAAATGAAATTTTTTCAAGCCATCTTCATAATTCTTTTAATATGGATATATAATAAATAAATATATATTTTCTTTAATTTCTGTCGGACCGGCAAATTAAAATTCTATTCGTGGGCCGGATTTGGCCCGCGGGCCGTAGTTTGCCCATCCCTGGTCTAGGGTATCGACGGGCAGATTTCTGCGATTCTTTCCAGCAGGATCACAACAACAGCAAAAGGATCACTTCGCGATGAATTAACCTCCAGTTGCAAATGAAGAGCTCTTCTAACGCAGAAAAATGTATTAACAATTTTTGAAATTTCGTGCATATTAAATGAATAATGCCACACGGAAATTGAGTCAGCAGATAAATAACAGTTGAAAAATAATATGTGAAAACTCATTGGTGCCTGTCGATTGTTGGTTGGAAACGTTGCCTGTAAAACTAGTTTCACCTTCATAACACGTTGCCTGTTGGAAAAAGCGCATGATGTAACTTCCCTGAATGGGAATTGACCATCATTACGGAATTTACCAGCACAATAATTTATGTACCACCGCTTTGGCACATTTTTTGAAAGCGATATTGATGCTTAATAATTTTTTCTGACAGTTGCACGAGACATGTACAGGGTATCCCATAATTATTGGTACAAAATATTTAAGTAAAAATTTAAATTTTGTATTTCTTTAGATTTAATCTCCTGAGAATTTTAATCGTCACTTTAAAATTCTGTACCGTTCTGTACCTTCATTCAACCTGGACCCATATGTTGTTGGATGCCATGCATGACTGATTCCAGTTTATATACATCCGTCTGCTCACGTCTCTGCAATTAATAAAAAATCTAGTGTGACTCCACTCGATTTTTCGAACACTGAATCTCTAATAATCGTTTAAATAAATTTGATTCAATTCAATCGAATGCAGAGTTCAGACGCTAGAGCACTTCGAATAGTTTGCGCCTGCGCACTTTCACCAATTGACGTCCATAGGCTGTAGTGTAATTTTTTTTGTAGCCCTCTAAAACTATATATACATCCTATACACACACACCAAAATCAATGCTGGTCGTGTGACGGTGGTCTATAATCTTTATACCAAATTTGAGCTCAATCGAATGCACCGTTTAGAAGCTATCGTATTCATTCGCTTACTTACTCACTCACACACATACACGCTCGCTTGCTCACTCACTCACTCACATACATACATACATATATCAGTGTTTTCACTAGAGCGCGAGAACGCGAGAATCTCGCATTTTTTTTTCTTTTTCTTGCATTAAAAAATTATTGCTGCGAGAAATTCGCGCATCCTATAAATCGGTTTCTGAAAGAAAAAAGAATAATGAAAAACACAGAGTGTAAAAGTGGATTCTGAAGAACTAAAAAGTCTATGAAAGAGAAAAACAGAAGGGGCCTGGGAACATTCTGATCCGGGGGGGGGGGGGGGGAATCTTAAAGTGGGTCACTTTTATTGCATGTAACTGCGCTTGATTTAGACTTGGAGGTCCAGTTACACTCAATAAAAATAACTAAAAATCATAAATACCTTAATTTTGGGTAATTGCCCAACACAGGAATAAATACCCTACCCACTGGATATTTACCCAACCCAAATCTATTAGTGAAAAATTCTCACCCATCTTATAAAAATCTTTCTCAGTTTGCGGGAAAGGGTGAGAAATTCTCGCCCATTTTTTTTCTTCAATGAAAACTCTGTATATACACACATACACACACACACTCATTCTATACATATATACATACATACATACACACGCATACTTACATACGTTGTAAAAATAGCGAAAATAAATTCAGAAGACATTAAGACGTGTCAATACATCAAAATCTCAAAGTCTCCGATTTTTTCACGATTATACTACTTTCTTTACATGTTTCGAAAATAAAAATATCTCCCAAAAATATTAACCGAACACCTTCTTTTTTCCCCCATCCAATAACCAATTTGAAAATTTCGCTGCATCGGTGTCCCAATAACCAACCGATCGAAAAAAAAAAAAGACCCCCTTCGACTAAGAACGAAACTATCGATTTTCATCGATTCATTCTAGAATGTGCAAGACGATTCTCTCGCCAAGAAATACATCTCTCGCATTTTATTTTCCTTTGATTGGGAATTCAAGAGTTTTCTTTGTTAACGTCTCGCATGGGAGCCGTTCTTGGGAGAGTTAGCAAGCTTTGAAGACCACCCAAGACCACGATTGACCGAGAGTTGGGCTAGTGATGCCCATCGATGAATGAAACGATTATCCAAAACTATTCAAGATAATCGATTTTGAGGGAAAAAAAAAAAAAGCGTTCGAACGCTAGCACATAGCATTCGAAATCGCGAATACTATTCGAATAGTGAAATAGTAGATGCTATTCGAATAGTGAGATTGCGAATACTGTTCGTTATATGGAACATTTTTTTTTTCTATTTACACCACTGGCCGAAAGTATTGCAAGTTTCAGAAATCGAATCCTTTTTAAGATGAAGCCCCCTTTCCCCCGTCAAAATTAAAAATCTGGAGTGACTCCACTCGACTTTCCGAACACTTACGATTAAGATCATTACCAAGCATTTAAATAAATTTTAATCGATGAATCATTCAAATATAAACCAAAATGAAGCTCAATCGAATGTATCGTTTAAACGCTAGCGCACTTTCAAGAATTTCTCCCCTTAGGCTGTAATGTAAAAGGAATTTTTGGCGTAGCCCTGTAGAAAACCTATAAATCCTATACACATCAAAATCGATACCGGTCTTACGATGGCTGTTTATAACATGTACACCCAATTTGAGCTCGATCGAATGGACCGTTTAAACGCTAGCGCACTTTCCAGAATTTTCCCCCATAGGCCATAATGTAAAAGAAATCTTGGCCGTAGCCCTGTAGAAAAACTATAAGTCTTATACACACCGAAATCAATACAGGTCTTGCGACGGTGGTTTATAACATGTATACCTAATTTGAGCTCCATCTAATGTACCGTTTAAACGCTAGCGCACTTTCCAGAATTTTCCCCCATAGGCCATAATGTAAAAGAAATCTTGGTCGTAGCCCTGTAGAAAAACTATAAGTCCTATACACACCAAAATCAATACCGGTCTTGCGACGGTGGTTTATAACATATATACCCAATTTGAGCTCAATCGCATGCCCCGTTCAGGAGCTATCGTGTTCACTCACATACACACAAACACACACACACATACATACATACATACACACACACATACACACATACATCTCGTAAAAATAACATAAATGAATTCAGAAGCCCTCTAAACGTGTAAATACACCCTTAATCTCGAATTCGAATTTTTTCATGATGACAATACTTTCCTTACATGGTACATGTTGGGAAAGTAAAAATCAATATAATGGATATTTTTTAATGCCAACATGTTAAATGAATGACCTCAAAGACAAGAGCACTGAAAGTGGTTAGACAGCCGAGATGTGAAGGTCCCGGGTTCGGGTCTCATCACGCGGTAGTCGATCTAACGGTCTGGAGTTTTGGTAGGTTTTCTCCAGATGTAACGTGAATACGCGTTAGAACCCCTTAGAAAGTCCTCTGCCAAGGCATCCCTCATCGTAGGCAGCTACCCCTCGCGCAGGTTTGCCTTAATCACACACAATCACAATCACAAAGACGAGATTGCATTAAGTGAAAGAACAAAAATAATTATTTAATTTATTGAAAAAACAGCATAAATTATATAGATTATTATAGAAATCATAATCCATTTTGGTTCGCCGGAATAAAATTAAATAAAGAATTCATTTCAAGTTACTCTGCAAAAAGAGGATAATAAATAAATGCAATTGAACTGAAGATCATTTATTACTTTCCGAACATGTACCATGTAAGGAAAATATTGTCATCATGAAAAAATTCGACTTCGCGATTTTGGTGTTTTTACACGTTTTGAGGGCTTTTGAATCCATTTATGCTATTTTTACGAGATGTATGTATGTATGTATGTATGTATGTATGTATGTATGTGTGTGTGTGTGTGTGTGTGTGTGTGTGTGTGTGTGTTTATGTGTGTGTGTGTGTGTGTGTGTGTGTGTGTGTGTGTGTGTGTGTTTATGTGTGTTTGTGTGTGTTTGTGTGTATGTGAGTGAACACGATAGCTCCTGAACGGAGCATTCGATTGAGCTCAAATTGGATATATATGTCATAAACCACCGTCGCAAGACCGGTATTGATTTGGGTGTGTATAGGGCTTATAGTTCTCCTAAAGGGCTACGACAAAACTTTCTTTTATGTTATAGAATAATGGCATATGGGGAGAAATTCTTGAAAGTGCGCAAGCGTTTAAACGGTGCATTCGATTCAGTTTCAATTTGGTATAAATGTTTGAATTATTTATCGATTCAAATTTATTTAAGTGCTTGGTAATGATCTTAATCGTGAGTGTTCGGAAAGTCGAGTGGAGTCACTCCAGATTTTTACGTTACTGAGCAGCCTTGACTTGGATCACAACAGCCACTCTTTTAGATATGGAATCCACAATGTTTTACAGCACTTCCGTCGGTGTTTCAGGGTTCCAACTTAAAGGATGGGTTCTTGAAGCTCTTATTTTGTTTTTGGGTTATTTTCAGATGTATTCTTTCCAATGATACTACATAAATTCGCAAAAGTATTAAATCTGGCAAATTTCCTTCTATTTTTGCTGGGTTTATTCTTCAAACGATGGTTAGATTTCTCAAACTTGCAATACTTTTGGCTAGTAGTGTATATTGCCCACTTATCTTTAATAGATAGCGAATTAATGAGTGTTATTACCCCTGTATGTTATCAATATTTGACTTTAAAAGCAAATCACCCAACCCAGCGACATTCTATTAAGCCATTAAGTTTTGTCCATTCGCCTTTGGACTGTTTTTTCCATACTGCCTTTAATCCAAAACATCGCAAATCTGTAAAGAATAGCTTTTTCCTAATATTACCTATTCGAAACTTTCCTTCTATGCCTTCCTAGGGGTTGGGCGGTTGAAGGGGGGGAAAAAATCTTCCACAAAGAACGAAACTATCGATTTTCATCGATTCATTTTAATAGCAGAAGGGTGGCGGGGACGGGGTGGTGAGAGGAAGCCCGGTTTGCCTCCCCCACCCCCAGAAATGTCTTTTCGCATCATATTTGCTTCCCTTTGATTGAGAATCCAGAATTCTCCGTGTTGATGGTTCACTTGGGAGCAATTGTTCGGGAAGGTGGAGAGATGGGCTTTATCGAGACTCCGGGCGTGTAGGAAGTTGGATTGAGTAAGGCTGAGCAAAACAACAGAGGGAGGCAGGCATTAACCCTTTAACGCGCAGTGTTCCCGCTCTGGGAACACCCAACTCTGACGTTTTGACTGTTGCCAGTCACGAAGAATAGATTGGATTTCTATAAAAATAGTTGCGGTTGACAGAGCTCCACCGAGAATCCTTTACTTTTTACCACGTCATTTCCTGTAACAAAAAACGGTCATGATTATTTTTAACAGCACTGACATCTGCTGAAAAAGCTAAGAATGCGAGAACGGCTGGATAGATTGCCCAATGCTGAAAAAAAGGGGCAGCCGTTGCCATCACTCGAATGAACGACCAGCAAGATGGCCGACGATCGAAACGTTCATCGCGTGACACAGATCTCTAGAGACCCTTTTTTTTTGACGACAGGTGGCTGTGCCGCACAGCAAAAGGGTCTCTAGATCTGTGGCACGCGATGAACATTTCGATCGTCGGCCATCTTGCTGGTCGTTCAGTCGAGCGATGACAACGGCTGCCCTTTTTTCAGCATTGGAAAAGGGTTGCGTTTTTTCTACCGTTAGTTCGACAGCCGCGCGATGGCTCTAAACGCAGTACTTTCATATTTCAGCTGTCTGCCCTGTTCAGTGCCTCATACACTCTGCCATGGCGGGGCGGGATGGGTGGAGATCGTTAATGAGAGGGAAAAATACAGGGTCAGCAAGAAATCGGATAGATTTAATGTTTCTCTTTACATTTATTTCATAAAAATAATTTAGTACCAAATTACGCCGGTATAGGGCACTGTAAGACACATAAGAACATTTAATATGCCAAGCGGGAAACAACTGGCCCATTCGCACTACCATGCGAAGACTGACTGGCTGGTTTCAACGGCCAGTGAGCCATATATTCTGGACTACAAGATTGGACTTGCTTTCGTCCTCTGCCTGAAAAAAAAAAATGCTGAGCTGTCCAGTCGTTTCAGATTTCTTCAGCATCTTGCGTAGTGCACGTGGAGACATTGGTGGACCTCTTCGTATACATACGACGGAATTCTTTTGCAGCTGCTACATTTTTGGGTATACAGGCAATACTTTCTTATCCATGCAAACCCAAATGTCTTTTCGTACTATTTAATGGATGCTCTAAAACTTCATCATCAACAACCTCAAGGATTAGGCAAAAAAAAACTGTTGGCTTCTTGGTCCAACCCACGCTTTCTCGATCTGCAACGGTCTCGTCTGCCTTTTGTCATGTAGTAAAAAGCAGCTATAGGTAATCTTCAATTTCTAACTGAAAATTTTGCTTTATCTCTTTTCGTTTTCGATTTGCAATATACAAGGTGTCCGAAAAGTTCTTGACACATTTCAAAAATTCACAGAAAAGCAACAAATTGTTGTATTAATATGCGGTTCGCACGATAATGCTTCACAGAATCAATAATTCAGTTTTCCATCTCAAAACAAATTACTACAAAAATGTGTTCACAGATGGCGCTGCATCTCCAGTTTTCAGCAGTTAGAGGAAATAGGGATTTTTTTGTGAGTTTCAAACAGCATGGACGGTGCGGGAATATTCATTATAACTAAGGCGAGTGCAACTGAGAAAGCGCATTGCGTAGGTTGGTATTTCGAATCAAAAGCCATAACTACATTTCAGAGAAAGTTTCGTTACACGTTTAAGAAAAACCGCTTAAGTCGAAACAGCATTTTGGCCAGGCATGAAAAGTTTTTAAAGAATGGAAGCGTTTTAGACAGGGAAAGCAGTGGTCGGCCACGAAGATCGGATGAGGCTGTACAAGACATTCGGGAAGCTTATGCCCTTATCACACTAAAGGGAAAATCAGAGCAACTTGGCGCTGGACCAACTTTTCCGGTGGACTTGAAGGCGTGGTTATCTTTAAGGGTTGCAAAAGTAAACAAACCCTCTCCGACGCCAAATAGTCATCGCATCGCTGATTTGGCGTGCAGGTTCTTATTTTACATATCGTGCGTTGGTATATTTACATCGGATCGGCAGCAATTTCAGCAGCATCGGATGGACAGCAATCTCTAATTCCTAAGTCCACTTGAACGCGGCTATAATTTTATTTACACGTCATTCTGACATCGAGCCAAGCTTCGAAGATAGTAGTAGTCGCCATTGCTCAAAA
This sequence comes from Cheiracanthium punctorium, assembly GCA_038373885.1. Taxonomy (NCBI): domain Eukaryota; kingdom Metazoa; phylum Arthropoda; class Arachnida; order Araneae; family Cheiracanthiidae; genus Cheiracanthium; species Cheiracanthium punctorium. The sequence goes on along the minus strand of JAWZYV010009298.1, from coordinate 86,873 downwards.
TCGCTTATGACGCAGCAGGAAGAAGTACTCTGATTGGCCGAAATTTCGTCCGACTCGAATTTTTTCCTTCGGAAAGGAAAAAGATGGACTTCGCGGTCGTCAAGGTAACGGCGGAGAAAATCGGCCGGAAAGTTGATTTGCAAGGAAAGTTGGTCATATTTTTCTCAGTGTGATAGCCCTATTACTGTGACGGTACAGCGCCACCTATGAACACAATTTTGAAGCAGTTTTTTTTGCGATGTCAAAATAAATTCGTGAACCTGTGAAGTATTATTGTACAAACCGCTTATTCATACGATAATTTTTTGCTTTTCTATGAATTTTTTAAATGTGTCAAGGACTTTTCGGACACCAAGTATATCTTCAAAGTTTTGCCACTGGGGGCGCAGCTGTCGTTTGAATTAGGTCGGGATTAATCGCTATACTATACAGTTACCTCATTTGCGCAGCTGTAGCTCTCTCCTTTTGCAAGTATTTTTAGGTATAAAGGGCTTTCCTATGCACCCTGTATATTATTTCCGATGCCGAGCACAGTTTAAGATCCATGCCACTGCGTATTTTCAGCAATGGGAGAGAACGAACTAAACCCGTGTTCAACGACGGCGGGCGGTTTTTGAACACAATATAGCAACAACTCTCCTCTTCTTCTTTTGAAGCTGTTTGAACTCGACGTGCGGTGAAAACAACTCAATATTTCCTGCCCCTTTTCTCTTCCCAAAACCCTCAGAGGGTTCATACGTGTTTTCCTCTATATTCTCCATTACTCTGGAGGAAGAAACTTTTTAAAGCAATAAAGTGGAAACGTCGTTGGTCTGACATGTATGCTCTCTGAAAAATAGCGTTTCTTTTCTTCTTTTTCTTTTAAATCTCCGAGGCGCATATGTTAGATGCAAAAAGTTATTTGTCCTTATCTATAAAAAAATGCCAGCGGTCGTAACCACTCTTTCGATTTGAGGAAGGAAATCTTTTATAGTCCTTTCAACGTGGAACTGCAACGTTCCTAGATCAAGAGAGAAGAGAGAATTTCCCAAGATGGCGTTTAAGGCTGTTTTGCGCATGTCATTGCACATTTTTAAAATTTTTACTTTCCGAACATGTACCATGTAAGGAAAGTATTGTCATCATGAAAAAATTCGACTTCGAGATTTGGGTGTATTGACACGTTTTGAGGTCTTCTGAATTCTTTTAAGCTGTTTTTACGAGATGTATGCATGTATGTATGTATACGAGATGTATGTATGTATGTAATGTATGTATGTATGTGTGTGTGTGTGTGTGAGAGAGAGAGAGAGAGAGAGAGCACGATAGCTCCTAAACGGGGCATTCGATTGAGCTCAAATTTGGTACATATATTATAGACTACACCGCACGAACTGTATAAAGATTTCGGTGTATTGTGTGTGTGTGTGTGTGCGCGCGCGTGTGTGTATGTGAGTGAACACGATAGCTCCTAAACGGAGCATTCGATTGAGCTCAAATTGGGTACATAGGTTATAAACCACCATTGCAAACCGGCATTGATTTTGATTTGTATAGGACTTATAGTTTTTCTACAGGGATACGACAAAGATTTATTTTACATTTAGGCCTATGGGGGGGGGGAATTCTTGAAAGTGCGCTAGCGTTTAAACGGTACATTCGATGGAGCTTCCATTTGGTATATATGTTTGAAATGATTCATCGATTAAAATTGATTTAAAAGTTTGATAATGATCTTAATCGTAAGTGTTCGGAAAGTCGAGCGGAGTCACTCCAGATTTTTTTTTTTATTTTATCAGTATGCAATTAGGAAACCTCACACTTATATTTCCTTCTTTTTTACAAGGAGGGGTTGTATGTGACTAAATGAGAAAGGGTAATTTTCACTTTCTTAAATTGCAGCGAAGTTGATAAATTTGTTTATCTATGCAGGATGTCCCAAAAATACTGATATAGGCTTTTATTTCTTAAATATTGATCATAGAGGCATAAAATAAATTACCAAGTTACGTAAAAAAGGCACAGAATTTCATGTTATCTCTTAAAGTTTTGCAAATACAAAATTTAAATTTATAGAAGGTTCCCGTAATTCCCAATTAGCAAAATGTGCGCTGTACATAAATGACATGATAAACAAAGGCTAAGCATTTTATCTTACAGACTGTCGGAGATATAAAAAAAAAAAAAGAAATATATACTGACTTAAGCCACTTTTCAATGGCTCTCGAAGGGGAAAAACAACATAAAGCGATAAATTTCAGGTATTGTACATAAATTCAGAATGAAAACAACGATTTCATAGGTACATAATAATTCTGTTATTATTGGCATTGCATCGCTCCTCACCTTCTTTGTTTAAATATATCTCTGGGCCCTTTTATGATGAAAAGCTGTAACTTTGTACATAACCTAATTAAAGTACGGGGCACATTTTACTAATTGGGAATTTTTTTTGTACGGGGGCCGTATAAATATTTAAGTTTCGTATTATTCAAATTTAATCTTCTGAAAATGTTAATTGATACTATAAAATTCTGCACTTTTTTTACGCAACTTTGTAATTAATTGCGTATGCCTATGAACAATATTTAAGGAATAAAGACCTAGGTCAGTGTTTTGGGGACACCTGTATACATTAATTAGTCTACTAAGTCGCCATTCTTGTTTGGGTTACCAATTGATTTAGCAAAGAGGGTGGTGTACCCATTATGCAATTTTACTGTTAAAATACCATTCTCTTTTTCGTCAATTAACAAAACATGAAAAAGGCGGTTCTTCAGTACATAAAAATCAAAAATAATTTAGAAGCTAATCAATTTGTAAAATATCCATTATTACTTCGCAAAAATCAGGATATTAACTAGTGATTATTCACTTCTATCAACATCGACCCTAACGGATAAATAATCGTAGTATTATCAGGGCGCTTCAAAGGGTTAAGATTCGTAGAAGCAAAAAGGAAGAAATATGCCAAATTGCACTTCGACGAAAAGCCATTTCCAACACAACTTGGTCACGTTTGTTTTTCACCCAAGGACTTTCTCGGAAACATGCAGAGAGTCCGGCTGGTCACACAGTCACGATCGAATGACCACTTAGTATTACAGTTGAATTAGGGGCTCGTTTATAACGAGCTCCGATTTAACGAGAACCCGGATAGAACGAGAAAAAAGGAAGCCCTTGTTTGGTACAATGTTAAGTTTGTAGAAGCGTAACTCGCTTTTAACGAGTAATCCCCGTTAACGAGTAAATCTAGTTAAAAGCGGTTACAGCGAGCAATATACAGTAATTTCCCGTATAACACGGTCGATTCGTTCCGCGTTATAGGAAAACACGTTGTAGGAGTATTCTCGTATAACGCGCTTTATGACCCCGTATAACGCGTTATGTACAAATGATTCAAGTAAATCGAATATTAAGGAAAAACTAAATATGAGCATCTTGTTAAAATCAAACTAAGAACATTTTAAATAAAACACTTACACATATGTAACTAAAAAACAGTTATTTTTTTAAAAAGTTACATAATTCCAAAAATAGTTAAGTTACATGTTTATTCGCTGTCGGAGCTATCTGAAATAACGTTCCGCCGATATCTTTTTAAAATAAAATCTTCAAATATTTCACAATTTGAAGCTTTGTTATTCTCTTTACTTAAGAGCATATCTTCTTGTTCGTCTATATTAATTGAAATGTCACTATCTAATAATTCTTCGTTTTCTATTTTATGTTTTTTCTGAATTTTTACATAGGGTGCAAGGCAGTATTGAAGATTTATTTTAAATTCACTAGATCGTTCCGCTGAAGAATCACAATTCGTAACAAGTATGTACTATAACGTGGGAAATCCCCGCGTTCTATTTGGGAAAACACGTGTTATACGAGGGACATGAAATCGCGTAATATGAAAACGCGTTATAAGAGTACCGTGTTATAGGGTCGATTACAGTATTTCCAATTTATGATATTTCTAATGACCTCTCCTATTCAACTATTCTTGGAATAACTCCTTCGACATTCCGAAGTGAATGTTGTAGCCGAATATGAACAATTTCAACCTCAACCGCTCCCCACATGCTAAATGGCTTTTGAGACGTCAGAAAAATTTAAAAACTGTGTAAAGGACATGGGTGCCAATGACGATGTTTTTGGCCCATGAATAACGTGACCATTTATTTTTTCCTTCAAAACGGGACATCTACTACTTTTTTGGCAACAGTGTGCTTATTTTGTTCCTCAAAACGGGACAACTACTGTTTTTAAGGTATTAGTGTAGGGAGACTGAATTTACAGGTCTGGGTATCTTTTAGTTTTAAGAAAATGCGCAAACAAGCTTGAGTTAATGTTCATATCAAAATAAAATGAAAAAAAAAACTTTGCTAAAACACACATGTACTATAAAAAATAGTGCAAGACATATCTTTCGGATGGTACAAGGGGTAGGCCCTTCTTGGACTTCAAAAACACCATTCGACACGAGGCAGGAAGGTAAGAAAGCGAGAAATTTAAACAAAAGGACACACAGAAAAAAGGAAGTTGTCATTCGGAAGGAAAAAAATTCTTAGAAAACCAGAGTGAAAAGGGAAAATAAAGTGGAGATTGGGGGAGGGGGAGGAATAAGCAAAAGAGGAACATGACTTTAAAAAAAGAAATAAAAATTAAATAAATTGAAATAGTTGACAAAGAAGGAACAAACACAAAAACAATACATCCTCCGGACGTTTTCTTTGCATCTCGAGAGGGGAGAGAGGGAGGTCAGGTTTTGTTTTTGGTTTTTTACGGATATAACCGTTGGATGATTTTAGATTTTTAGCGGCCTTTATTGAAATCGTTACCGTGGGTTGCTCTCTTTCTTAAAAATGGGACATTGAAGGGGACATTTTCTGAAAACGGGACATCACGGTGTCCCGAAGCTGTTCTTCGGGACAACGGGAGAAGCCACCTAAAAACGGGACTGTCCCGTTCAAAACGGGACGTATGGTCACCTTACCCGTGAATCTTCTCCAAACAACAACAACACAACAAAATACAATAATACGGTTCGAAGAAAATTAAGTAACTTCTTTTGTACTGTGCAGAAATTTAAAAGAAATAGCAAAGTAAGTAACATAGTAACCATGCACGAGTGTTTATGATTTCTTCACGAACTCGTTTATTACGAGCACTCGGTTATAACGAATTAATATTGGGGGCCCTTCTTTCTCGCTATAAGCGAGTTCGACTGTAGGAAGAAAAGATTTTGAATTTCCAATATTATCTGTAATTCAACGGAGAAATACATTAAATAAATATTAAATAAAATTTCTTTCCACTGCTGTGCGGTACACTCATAAAGATTATGTACACACGCAGAGAAAAAGAAAAAATAAAGTGTGGAACGGAAGTACTGGTATTTTTATGATTCAATTGATAATGATGGTATTATTGTATTGACCATGAGATTAAAAGCTTTTAAAAATGCTTCTTTCTTTAACGCTGCAAGTAAAAAGTTCATAAATAGATAACAAGAAAGATAAACTATGCCAAATGCATGGATTATAAAACACTTTCCAACGCAGCAAACCTTTTGCTCCAAACTTGGCGATGCCTCGTCTTGAAACTTAGCGTGACATCCAGGGGATAACCTCAAAAAAGCTATAGATCACTATTAATTAAGTTTTGTGACATACTGTAAAAAAAAACTTTACATAACCATTCCTTAAATAAAGAGTACGGGCTGATAAACGTTTGTGTACTAACTATTGTATTGTGCTTGAAATGGATGAATGTCTCTCAACTGCCTAGAACTGTACTGCATTGGAATTCTTTTGAGGGATCCTGTAGAAGAGCTATACATGCTAAATACACCACTTTACTACTGATGGAGAGCATTATTTTGTAATTCAAAACAACGCATATCTATTTTGTTTTCTTAGAAATAAACATGAATATCTCTAAAATCGCTTTAAATAATGACTGCCGATTGAACGTCATGTAGTGAAATTCTTTCGGGCGCTCCCGTAAAAGAACAATTAAAACATTTATTTACGATTTTTAATAAGGTACTTGACACAATTGTTGCTTATTTATGGCAATTAGAGAATGAACGGACGTACAAACAGACCACTTTTTTCCCGCGAGCAAAAAATGTCCAAAACCGTAAAATGAAAACATATATTGTACACGCACTTATTTTTATACAGTTTTCTGGAATAAAAATATAGGCACTTTTAGGACGGTTTTCTTGAAAATAATACGACCTTTAAACCGTAAGCACGCGCGTCTACTTTTGTAACTTAAGAAGTCGCATGGGGGTAAATCTTACCCCATTTTGTCTTCTTTATATTTTTGACAAAAAACGTTTTAAAAACAAATTTGTGGACTTATAACATAAAATACTTCAGTTCTGTTACGTTTCATGGGAAGAAATCGAGGTTTTCATATTTATTTAGAGATTTTCTGGCAGTTTCTTTGAATATCATGCTTTCTGAGAAGAAAATCGCATAGGATATGCTTTATACCTAAAAACACTCATTATTTTATTAATATGCTATTAATTTCATTTAATAGCCTTTTGTCAATACATACCAGTAGTATAACGTCCATTTATAGTTTATTCACATTTAGTTTATACTTAGTTTACGTTAAAAACGTAATGAAACGTTGTTAGTCGCACGGGAGTATTGAATCCCGAAGTGGGGTAATTTTCTTCCCTTCCGGATAACAAAGAAACGAAATTCCTTCACTCACCCCAACTAGACCTTGACTTTGAAAGGTAGAAGACGGGCCAAACTTGTTCTCAAAAAATGTCTCCCATTTTACGAAGAAAAAAAAAGTCGCTGGGGTGAGATTTACCCCAACGCGCCTGCTTACGGGTTAAGGGGTTAAATTAACCCCCCCCCCCCAACGAACCAAAAATAAAAGAGAGAGACAGAGAAGAAAGACAAAAAGAAAACCGTGGAAGACATCTCTTTTTAAACATTCTCTTACTAGAATCTTGTTTTCTTTTATACGTGATTCCTGTTGCCCGTGGAAGGAAAACTACCAGAGCAATCAAGCGGAAACTTGTTTTATGGTTTTCATTCTCTTTGAGTACAACTTTATTGAGCTACCAAAAGACACACACGCACGCACTCATACGTTAGATGCGATGCAGGGGTTATTTGTCCCCTGGTTTTTATCTCTAAAGAAACAAATGTTTTGTTGCTAACTTTTTCTTCCTCGGCAAAAATGGAAGAAAAGAAAAAAAAAATACCAACTCTCCATACATGTGTTTTTGAAAGTGCAGTTGTGAAATCATCGATGAAGATGTGCAAGCAGGGAAGGGGTGGGGGGTGGGGGGGGGGTTCTTGTCTGAAACAGTTGGCGACAGCGTTTGTAGTCGTGATCGCCCACCCATTCACTGCAGATGTTATATAAACACAGCTGGAATCTTTCGTGGAAAAGGACAAGGAAGCTACTGGCTGCATTTTCCAGAATGGAAGCTGTTAACCCTTTAACGCGCAGTGTTCCCGCTCCGGGAACACCCAACTCTGACGTTTGGACTGTTGCCAGTCACGAAGAATAGATTGGATTTCTATAAAAGTAGTGGCGGGTGACAGAGCTCCACCGATAATCCTTTACTTTTTAGCACGTCCTTTCCCGTCAAAAAATGGTCACGATTCTTTTTAACAGCACTGGCATCTGCCGAAAAATGAAAGAATGCGAGAACAGCTGGATAGATTGCCCCATGCTGAAAAAAAGGGCAGCCGTTCCCATCGCTCGACTTAACGACCAGCAAGAGGGCGGACGATCGAAACCTTCATTGCGCGCCACAGATCTAGAGACCCTTTTTTTGACGACAGCTGGCTGTGAGGCACAATTAAACTAAGTCCTATGCACACCAAAATCAACACCGGTCTTACGACGGTGGTTTATAACCTATATGCCCAATTTGAGTTCAATAGAATGTACCATTTAAACGTTAGCGCACTTTCAAGAATTTCCCCCCATAGGCCATAATGTAAAAGAAATTTTTGTCGTTGCTCTGTAGAAAAACTATAAGTCCTATACACACCCAAATCAATACCGGTCTTGTGACAGTGGTTTATAACATATATACCCAATTTGAACTCAATCGGATTCCCCGTTTAGGAGCTATCGAGTTCACTCACGTACACACACACATACATACGTACATCTCGTAAAAATAGCATCAATGAATTCAGAAGACCTCAAAACGTGTCCATACACCAAAATCTCGAAATCGAATTTTTTCATGATGACAATACTTTCCTTACATGGTACATGTCCGGAAAGTAATAAAAAGAAAGAAAATTGCAAATACTTTTGTATTTTAAATGCAAACTAAAGTGCTGTATATTGAAAGTGTGTCATAACCCATACGTGATGTCTGTTTGCCTTTCTTGTTTCATTATTACAGAGAATACATTTTTACTGGAAAGTGTATCATGATCTAAGAGTCGGCCCTATCGGTCTTCCTTGTTCTGTTAAGTTAGAAAGTGTATCATCACAGTGAGTATGCCGTAGTCCAGGGGCGTAGCCAAGGGGGGTTAGGGGGGTCATAACCCCCCATGAGAAATTTTTGCTATACAAAATGTATATTCTTCACTACATTATCACACACACGTTTACATATATATGAGTTGTAGTAGTCGTAACCTTCCCCCCCCCCCCTTGAAAAATTTCTGGCTACGCCCCTGCCGTAGTCGTATTCTTTGTTCCGTAAAACATCTCTTTGGAATTGAAATGTATATTGAAATGGCCTATTAGTACTGTTTTACAATCTACGTCAGACTTACTGTAACTACACTACCACTTTATCTACACCAATATAGTCAACGTTATAAACACCAATTAATATTTCCATTGACAACAAACAATAAGTTATTAAATAGAAAGGTTTTGTAATTTCTAGTCAAATATAGAAGACACCGCTAAGCTGCATTTAGATTTGAGGGCTCACTACTAATCCCAACTTTGGCGACACATCGCCAAAACTACCAACCTTCGTGACTTTTGGCATCTTAATAACCTCCCACCTCCCGTTATTTGACAACCCTTGAAAAGCGAAGTGCCGTTTTTCTACTGTAGACAAAAAAATCGTCTCAAACTAATAACTGAAACTGTAACTTTTTTGGGCACTGAAAAAAAAGGGACATACAAGCAGATGTGCAGGCATACAAATGTAATACATGTAATGTAGTCTAAATGTAATGTACATGTAAAATAGTAGGGTTCGGCAATTTCTCGACAAATTCGGAAGATATTGCCAAACTGGATTCAGTTGTGGAAACTTACTTCTTGGCGTCAAAGATGGCTATAAATCACCAAAATGGATCACCTTCGGCAACTTTACAGCTTTTAATAAGAACCTCACCACTGCCAACTCTTTAAGCAATGTTTTGTTTTAAAAAACAATTTTTTCCAGATTTTGTAATGGTACTATCATTTCCATAGTACAATAGTAAGGTTTGGCGATTTCTCGACAAATATGGAAGGTATTGCGAAGCTGGATTCACTTTTAGGAACTTATTTCTTGGCACCCGACTTGGCGACTTTGGACTCCCAATTTCCACTACCTTATGGCGAACCTTTAGGAAATGGCTTGAAAAAAATGTTTTATTCCCTAGTTCCCTGAACAAAAATATCTTCCTTAACATGACCAAATCAACGTGAGATCATACTTTAACCCATTCGTGCCTGGATATTTTTGCGACTTTCTACGATTTTTGCTAACACCAGCAGTAATTGATAACTTTCTGATGTCAACTTTTTGAACAAGGGATGATTTCATTTAAAATCATTATGTATAAAAATTGAAATGTCAACATCCTACTTGGCCATATTAAAAAATCTTGTGGAATTGAGGTTCAATGCTCGCGAATAAAGGCTAGGAAAAATAAATAACGTTTTCGACTGATAGCGAAAATGCCGTCCCAAAAAAGGGATGCTAGGCATAAATGGGTTAAGTACCCACTTTCGAATAACTAAATAAAAAAGAATCATCGAAATCGGTCGATATGGTAAAAAATTGTCGCTAAACGTACAAAAAGGATTCTGGCGAATTGATATAGCCCACTTCTATAGAAAAGTGGGTTTAAAATTCCGAAAATGTTCTCAGTGGAAATAAATTTTATATCAATTCATCTCATTTTATAACACACGTTTAAAAACCTCTTTCACTATCAAACCAATCACGTTTTAAAAAGAGGAAAAAAAAAAGAACGAAACCCCCCAAAGATTGCAGTTTATAAACGCAATCCATTAACATCTACCACATATTTTCTGAAATTTCCGCTTATCAATCCGATCACTTTGAAGACCGAAAACTTACGCCTATCAAAGCACTTAACTTTAACTTTGACCGAGTGAAAAAGAAAGAAAGTAAAAGTAAAAGTAGAGAATAAACCTCCGACGCGAAAAACATAAAATGCGAAGAGAGGTCGGATGTGTGCCTTATTGGATCATTTCAGAATACATTTTTATGCAAAATTTCGAAACTCTTAAAAGCCAGGCATTACCTGGCGAAGGTTTATTTTTCTTCGGTGAGTAAACAGGCATTCCCGTCTTCAAAAGTGGGCTTTCATGTTTTGCAACATTTTTTTTTTAAACGAAAATTAATTTAAAAGACTTTCGGAAATTCCTCAGTTAATTGATTGATGTTAATTGTTTTAATTAAAACTGAATCTTCATTTTAATGAGACTCGTGATTAAAAAAAACGTTCTTACAGTTTTCGTTATGCCTTATTTTTACATTAGACTTTTAAAAATAATAACGCCATTATGCGTTTGGCAATTTTGTAAAAGAATATTATAATACTTTGACGCTATTATGTAAACAACTGCTTAGTGCTGAAAAACTATTTAGTAATTTTTTGTGCTCTTCTGATTGAGAGTTGCAAATGCTAGTCATAATTCTTTAAATTTTGAGCATGCTATTTCGTAACATTTAATATCTGAGTGGATGCTAAATGTTACTAACCGTTCGAACCCTTCGAACAGTTAACCCTTTAACGCGCAGTGTTCCCGCTCTGGGAACACCCAACTCTGACGTTTTGACTGTTGTCAGTCACGAAAAATAGATTGGATTTCTATAAAAATAGTTGCGGGTGACAGAGCTCCACGAGAATCCTTTACATTTTAGCCCATCATTTCCCGTCCAAAAATGGTCACGATTCTTTTGAACAGCACTGACATCTGCTGAAAAATGGAAGAATGCGAGAACAGCTGGATAGATGGCCCAATGCTGAAAAAAGGGCAGCCGTTTCCATCGCTAGAATTAACGACCAGCAAGAGGGCGGACGATCGAAACGTTCATCGCGTGCCACAGATATAGAGACCCCATTTTGACGACAGCTGGCTGTTGTAATTTTTGTAACGATTTTGCAAAGATATATATAGAAATAAATATAATAATTTTATTTTCTTATGTGTTCAATCTGATAGTCCTTTCTTTGAACTATCCTATTACATCTTGATTTCCAAGATAAAAGTCCTTTTCTTAAAACATCAAGGCTGATGTTGTTCCACACCTCCTTCACAATCTTCCAGAGTCCACTCAATGCTTTGATGCTTTGGGATGACGCTTATAAAGAGCTTGTTTTAAAAGTGCAAATGCACAGTAATCCATAGGGGACACATCAGGGGACTTGGGTGGGATGCATTTAAAGGGAATAGCTTCACAATTCCGGTTTCATTTCTCATTTTACCAAAAAAATAGAGCAGTAGATTTAGAGGTATGGCTTGGAGCTTTATCCTGATGGAACTTATCACAGTGTAGATTGTTTGGATAGAGCGATGGAATTTCTTCTTTAAAAATAGGTGTTAAAGCATACTTCTGATAGTAATCCGAATTCATTTTGACTTTTTTTTTCTATTTTCCTTATTGTAAGTTTACCGTTATAAGAAAATCCAGTAATAACCATAAAACCTTTAGAAAAGCTTCCCTTGTTTTCTCTAACCCAAATTGTTAAGTCTTTTTCTCATCTTTTGCGGTAGTAAGTCGATCTTTTTCTATTGCAGTCGGATAAATGTATCCAAGCTTCATCCATTATAACTACATTTTCCCATTTTTCACCCGCCAAATAATTTTCATACAACAATCTATACATAGTCTTACACTGAGAAACATGTTTCGGCGTTAGGCGATGAACATCGTATTTTTACTCTCCGAACATGTACCATGGAAGGAAAGTATTGTCATCATGAAAAAATTCGACTTCGAGATTTTAGTGTTTTTACACGTTTTGAGGGCTTCTGAATCCATTTATGCTATTTTTACGAGATGTATGTATGTATGTGTGTATGTGTGTGTGTGTGTGTATGTGTGTTTGTGTGTATGTGAGTGAACACGATAGCTCCTGAACGGAGCATTCGATTGAGCTCCAATTGGATATATATATCATAAACGACCGTCGCAAGACCGGTATTGATTTGGGTGTGTATAGGACTTATAGTTTTTCTACAGGAATACGACCAAGATTTCTTTTACATTATGGCCTATGGGGGGAATTTCTTGAAAGTGCGCTAGCGTTTAAACGATACATTCGATTGAGCTCAAATTGGGTATACATGTTATAAACCACCGTTGCAAGACCGGTATTGATTTTGGTGTGTATAGGACTTATAGTTCTCCTAAAGGGCTACGACAAAACTTTCTTTTATGTTATGGCATATGGGGAGAAATTCTTGAAAGTGCGCAAGCGTTTCAACGGTGCATTCGATCGAGTTTCAATTTGGTATATATATTTGAATGATTCATCGATTCAAATTTATTTAAGTGCTTGGTAATGATCTTAATCGTAAGTGTTCGGAAAGTCGAGTGGAGTCACTCCAGATTTTTTTTAATAACTGAATGAGTGTATTTCTCTTCGGCTAGCGCAAAAACATAGCCTTCGATCCATTGTTTATTTTTCAGCGACATTTCAAGGCAAGGAATTCAAATTAATATTTAACTTCATGGAGAAAATCAAAATCGTTACAAAAATGTGTGAACACCCTCTGTATTACATTTTAATGCTCCTGTGTTTAGAGTTTTTAAAAATTTAGATTGATGAACGATTTTGGGGGCACCCTGTATATCAAATAGGCTCTATATAGAAAAAAAATCTGGAGTGACTCCACTCGACTTTCCGAACACTTACGATTAAGTTCATGACCAAGCATTTAAATCAATTTTATTCGATGAATAATTCAAATATATATACCAAATTGAATCTCAATCGAATGTACCGTTTAAACGCCAGCACACTTTCAAAAATTTCCCCCGATAGGCCATAATGTAAGAGAAATCTTTGTCGTAGCCCTGTAGAAAAACTGTAAGTCCTATACAGACCGAAATCAATACCGGTCTTACGATGGTGGTTTATAACATATACACCCAATTTGAGCTCAATCGAATGCCCCGTTCAGGAGCTATCGTGTTCAGTCACATACACACAAACACACACACACATACACACATACATCTCGTAAAAATAGCATAAATGAATTCAGAAGACCTCGAAACGTGGCCATACAGCAAAATCTCGAATTCGAATTTTTTCATGATGACAATACTTTCCTTACATGGTACATGTTCGGAAAGTAAAAATAGATAAACAGACAAAGCGTAACCGCTGACATTTTCCAACTTTGTTGTAAAATGCTTTAAAAAATGTGATTCTAAGCGGAATTTATTAACCCTTTAACGCGCAGTGGTTTCGCTCTGAGACCACAAAACAGTTGACGTTTTGATTGTTGCCAATCACGAAGAATAGATTTCATTTCTATAAAAAGAGTGGCGGGTGACATAGCTCCACGAGAATCCTTTACTTTTTAGCCCGTCATTTCCCGTAAAAAAAATTGTCACGATTATTTTTAACACCACTGACATCTGCTGAAAAATGGAAGAACGCGAGAACAGCTGGATCGATTGCCCCATGCTGGAAAAAGGGCAGCCGTTGCCATCGCTCGACTTAACTACCAGTAAGATGGCGGACGATCGAAACGTTCATCGCGTGCCACAGATCTAGAGACCTTTTTTTGACGCAGCTGTCTGTGCGCGAGCACAGCCAGCTGTCGTCAAAAAAGTATCTCTAGATCTGTTGAACGCGATGAACGTTACGATCGTCCGCCATCTTGCTGGTAGTTAAGTCGAGCGATGGCAACGGCTGCCCTTTTTCCAGCATTGGGAAAGGGTTGCGCCTCAAAGGGTTAAAATGGATTAGCACAGGTCAACGAACTTCTGTATTTAAAATAAAATTAAAAAAAACTGTGTTGTGCTTCTTTTCTGTCTGTTCATGTGACAAACTGAATATTTAAAAAGATCCTATTCATGCGCCATTTTATTTCGCGAAGAAACACTTATTATGGAAAAACAAAGGCATCCCACGTGATAAGCTACGATACATCAAAGTCGCAAACGTGATGACGCATTTTTATGAGTATCCGGCAAACTGCCACGGTTTTCCACTCACGTAACCGCGGAATTAACGTTTTCAAGGGCGTGGAGCCTCGCAAGCAGTGCTGACCATCACTCAAAAAGTTCCGACAGGAGTGCTACAAAGGAGTGAAAGAAAAAAAAAAAGAGCTAATTATGTTCTTCTGAGAAGTTTTTTCTTACTAACTCTCAAAGTTTTTTTCTTAAGAGCTGTCAGTTCGTTTACACGAGCTTCATGCAATACTACAAAAACGGAAGAAGGATTAAAAGGAAGCAAGAAGTAAAAAACGTGCCAAAAATGTCCGTTATAAGACATTTTCCAATGCAAATGTCTTACTCCAATATTCTGGGGCTGATTAAGATATTCCGAAGAATTATGCTTAACCTTTTGACGTGCAGTGTTCCCTCTCTGGGAACACCCAACTCTGACGTTTTGACTGTTGCCCGTCACGAAGAATAGATTGGATTTCTATAAAAATAGTTGCGGGTGATATAGCTCCACGAGAATCCTTAACTTTTTAGCACGTCATTTCCCGTAAAAAAATGGTCTCGATTCTTTTTAACAGCACTGACATCTGCTGAAAAATGGAAGAATGCGAGAATGCGAGCTGGATAGATTGTCCAATGTTGAAAAAAGGGCAGCCGTTGCCATCGCTCGACTTCACTACCAGCAAGAGGGCGGACGATCGAAACGTTCATCGCGGGCCACAGATCGAGAGACCCTTTTTTGGACGACAGCTGGCTGTGCTGCATAATGGAGCTATGTCACTCGCAACTATTTTGATAGAAATCAAATCTATTCTTCGTGATTGGCAACAGTCAAAACTTCAGCGTTTGGTGTTCCCAGAGCGGGAACACTGCGCGTTAAAGGGTTAAAGAAAACCAACGGGAACTGTTATATTACCCTTGAATCGGAGGAATGTGGAAAGTATTTTGAAAATAAATACACTTGTCTGAAGCTTGATTAAGCGCGGGTGACCCTGTACAACACAGTTGGACTGTTACAGCTTCATGGGTGGGGCAAAGCAGACATCGGGACGCAACACGTTACTGTGAATCCTGCGATCATTGTATGTTTGAAAGACATAATTTAATTCGATTGTTTTACATTATCGTTTCTTACAAAGAATGTTGAAAATGTTCGTTCGCAGATGGGGTTTTCCCAGAAAATCCCTCTAAACATCGATAGCAGTGGCGCAGAGAGGGAGGGGGAGCAGGGGAAAAATCCCCAGGGCCTCAGCTTGTGAAGGGGCCCCGCTTTTGCTGTTCATATGATACTTAATTGTGTTGTCAATTTTGTATTTAAAAAAAAAGTAAAAATTCAGATTATGTCCCCGGATGTTTCAAATTAATTTTTGAATGAAATTACAAAAAAGCCAGCTAGAGCGTAAACGACCAACTTGACTAAAACGAGGAGTGTTAGTGATTGAGTCTTCTTTTGCAAGAAAAGTAGACATTCACGGTGTCATTCGACGGTTTGCCGTGACTAAAAGCAGAAAAGATTTATTTAAAAAGAAATCATTTTTTTCCGAGACACATTTTTAAATAGTGGAAGAAAGGGTATAGCCAGAGGAGAGACTATGGGCCCACCCAACCTCCGAAATTTTGAATTTTCCTTAACAGAAAAGATCAAAACTTTCTATGAGAAATTTTGAAATTTCCACTTTTTTGGCCTTCTAAAATTTTTTGGCTGCCTGCTTGCATGGAAGTATGAATAAAAATATTAATTTTTTCAATACTGAGGAATCATGCCATGCAAAAATGTTAACGTTTTAAATACAGTTGCTCTATGGAGGTGACGAAACCTTCAAAACAAAATGTTGGTATTATTTAGAGCATGGATGCTTATTAAAGTATAATACTCCATGCTCTAAATAATACCCACATTTAGAGCATGAATACATAGAACATAAATAGATACATGAACATAAATAGAATTTAAATTAATAATTTTAATTCTATTAATTATTTTCCAATTAGTACTAATTTAAAATTTCTTTAAATGATTAATAATTTTAATAAGGAATAAATGATGGATCTAATACGACATCAAAAGAATTTCTGGATAGCAAAGGGACCCCAAAGATTTTATCCCTGGGGCCCCGAATTGGCTCTCTGCGCCTCTTATTGAAACAAATCATAACTGAAGAAATCTTGTTGATAACAGCAACCCTGTTTCGAACTGAGTCTAGTGTGTCTATGTTTGCATTCAAAAGGGTAGCGAACATTTTCAACATGGGCTGTGAGGAATGATAATGTGAACAATTGGAATTAAACTATGTTTTTCGAAAATAAAATGATCACGGTATTAAGTAACGTTGTGCGTCCCCATGCCTGGTTTACTTCGCGCATAAAATTGTAACAGTGCAGCAGTGTTGGAAAAGGTCTCCCACACTTAAACAAGGCTCAGGCAGTTTTACTTCAGTGGCTACATCCGCCAGATTGAAGGGTCACAAGAAAAACCAACGGGTACTTTTTTATATGGATCAACCTGCACATATTTTTAAATCAGATTGCAATTTCTTACTGATCATCGTGGTTCAAAGATGAATTTCGTGAGCAGTCACTTTTCATTGCCTGTAAAACTTCTTTCACTGCACAAAGGGTTACAATGCAGTGAAAAGTAAATAATGCGTTTTTCTTTCAAGGACAAAAATTGCGTTTTTTTTTTTTTTTTTGTCTTATAAAGGAAAAAAGACGCCACGTTTTTGCTATCATTAAAATATATTTTCCTGTTTATGAATTTTTTTTTGTGTGTGTTACTGCTAGATCTAAATATAATAAATGTACAGGGTTCGATCCAGGAATTTTTTCCAGCGTCCCATTTTTGTGAAAGCTGTTTATTTTTGTGAATTTCAGTACCTAATATTGCGGATTTCAACATTTATTTTGTGAATATCAAAATTTATTTTTGTGAATTTTCGTACCAATTTTTAATAAAATTAACTTTTTTAAAAATTAAAATAATTGATAAATCAGATTAAAATGTTGGATAAATGCCAATGAAGGGTCATTATAATTCATTGTATTTTTGTGAAGGGGCCATTTTAATCGATTGTAATTTTGTGAAGGGGGTCATAAAATGACCCAATTTTTGCATGTATCGATCCCTAATGTAATAAATGTTTATTGTAATAAAATAAATGTTTAATCGCTGTCTTAATGACAGTGTTTCCATAATCAGATTTCAGTTTCAGATGACACGTTTATCTTTTTGACTGACGTGTCTTTCCAGACTGATTCTTTGAGTTGCTCCACCAGAAGGCAGCGACTGCGCAAGCGCAACGCCGGGGGCCAGCAGACTCTTTTCCGTTGCTTCTTTCTAGTAATGAAAGCGGACAGGTTAAACACTGGTTCAGATTAAAAATGAACAGGTCAAAAGAAAAAATGTAATCCATAGCTGATAAGACTTTTCTCTGCTTTTTATCCTTCCCTTAAAACTTTTCTTGACTGTATCAGTTTTGTTCTACCCCTCCCCGCAGAAACCGAAACCTTTTATTTGACTATTTTTCACGGAAAGTACAAATGGTAAGAACGATCTACTAAAAATAAAATAACCACCCCTTTTTAAATAAATTAACTTTACTCAATCTCGTTTTTCCTTTCTACCACAACTTGCATAAACTTCCTAACCACTTCTGTTAAATGTCTTTGTATCTCAACTTAATATACTTCAAACAGATTTTTTATTCGGCTACTTAAAAAAAAAATTCAACTTTATAAATATACCTCGAGAAGATAAAAGCGAATTTGGCAAAGAAATCAGAGGGGGAGACGGCAAGTTGGACAACAGCCAACAGAACACTCTTTTAACTATAAGCGGCCCAAAACTATCCCGAAACAAAACAGTATTGGTTAAAAACAGTTGACTAGCAACCACCGTTGAAAAATTGATAACAAGAGGGGAAGCTGTATGCAAAGTAATAGACTTTCGTGTCAGTTTATAAAGGTGGTCAGTATCTAACAATTGCGGAAGTAATAATTTACGTAGCAACATGTCAAAAAGATAACATAATAACATCCCCCCCCCTTCATATCATCTACAGTTAAATGCTCGCTGCTTAAAATATTCCACGGAAGCTCGTTATCTTTTGGCTCATTCTGATTTGTTCCCATATGTGATAGGCTCTGAATATGCAATTTTCTATCTGTAAGAGGACAATATCTTTTTACTTTCCGAACATGTACCATGTAAGGAAAGTATTGTAATCATGAAAAAATTCGACTTCGAGATTTTGGTGTTTTTACACGTTTTGAGGGCTTCTGAATCCATTGATGCTATTTTTACGAGATGTATGTGTGTATGTGTGTGTGTGTGTGTGTTTGTGTGTATGTGAGTGAACACGATAGCTCCTGAACGGAGCATTCGATTGAGCTCAAATTGGATATATATGTCATAAACCACCGTCGCAAGACCGGTATTGATTTGGGTGTGTATAGGACTTATAGTTTTTCTACAGGGCGACGACCCAGATTTCTTTTACATTATGGCCTATGGGGGGAATTTCTTGAAAGTGCGCGAGCGTTTAAACGGTAGATTCGATTGAGCTCAAATTGGGTATACATGTTATAAACCACCGTTGCAAGACCGGTATTGATTTTGGTGTGTATAGGACTTATAGTTCTCCTAAAGGGCTACGACAAAACTTTCTTTTATGTTATGGCATAATGGCATATGGGAAGAAATTCTTGAAAGCGCGCAAGCGTTTAAACGGTGCATTCGATTGAGTTTCAATTTGGTATATGTTTGAATTATTCATCGATTAAAATTTATTTAAGTGCTTGCTAATGATCTTAATCGTAAGTGTTCGGAAAGTCGAGTGGAGTCACTCCAGATTTTTATTTTTAGCACTCGGGTGCTATTTCTTTCAAGCACGGGGTTTTGTCTACGCGGTGCGCCGTGGTCACTTTGCCGTTAGATTCATGTTTTCTGCAGATTGGTTGGATATTGCTAACGCAATACTTTGGTTGAACTGGATTCACTTTGGTCGACAGTGGTTTCCAAAACAGAAAACGATCAGGAGTTGCTAACGGAAACATGGACTATCCCCTCAGATGATTTTCAAATACCAGGATTCACTTGGGTCGAACGGATAGACAGTGGTTTCCAAAACAGAAAGCCATCTGGAGGTATGATTTTTATAGAGGAAAACTTTATAAAAAGAATATGAAACACTTTACCCGTGCCTACACGAGCCAGATCAAGGGTGTTCAAAGCTATATTGCGTATATTCAAGATAAAGTGAGATTTGCAGATACATACGCTAGTCCTCGAATTTCTCATGAAGATCAATGAGACGCTCTATTCGAAACGTTACTGAAGGAGGATGATTGTAAGACTGTTTTAGTAGGAGATTTTAACACAGAATTCAATTCCGATCCAGGATCCGATTTCATAACTGAAATGGATACTTTAGATTTTCCAATACGCACTCATCCAAAACATTTTACCACTAGGGGCTAAACAACATTGGATTGGATGCCATTTTCAGCAACAAAATGATGCGAACAGGAGTCTATAGGAACACTTACAGTTATCATTTTCCTCTATATGGTAGAATTGTTGAATAGATTTAAAAAAAAAAAATCTGAAATTCTTCCAGCCGAGTGTGTGTAAATAAAATCTGGAAGAATTTTAGATTTTTATTTATTACTTTTTATTTTATTTTATTTATTTCACTGTTCTGCAGCATCCAGAACTTTTCTTACAACAAGTAAAGTTACGTTATGCATTTTTAATAAACCTAAAATTCATCATTTAAGCACCAACTCTGTGTTGCATTTATCTGAATTAAGCACATAACTTTTTTTTAAGTATGATGCGAATATATCACTTAATGTTTATCAATATTTAAAAAAGAATTGCTTATCAATAAGGTGTAGGCAGAAAAAATTAGGGGGCGTGTATGTAGCGCTGAAATTGGATTTCGGGAGGGATTTGTTGTGATACTTTTTTTTTTTTAGCTGTAATTGATTTCCAGAATCAACTCAAATAAAAACTACTAACGCATTGACTAAAATTTAGTGGGGGTAGTGGTTATCAAACTTCCACGATATTCCCCTTTAGCTATGGACTTGCTCCCACATAAAACTATTCCAGCGTAATTTGAAATAATTTTGTATTATTGGTAAAATTCATGCAGTTAAACTTCAAAAGAGAAAAAAAAATTCTTTTGTATTCATGGTAAATTTCATACAGTTAAACTTCAAAAGAGAAATTCTTTATGTATACATATATACCGGGTGTTCCGAAAATGACCGGTATATTTGAAAAATCGATAAAAACTAAACTGGCAGCGATAGAAATATACGGTTTGTTGCAATATGGTTGGAACAACAGTAAATTTTCAGGCAGACATACACAAAAATAGTTACAATTTTCAACAACAGATGGCGCTGCAGGCGATTTGAAAGATGTAGAAGAAAACGTAGTCTGTGAGTTCGCCATTCTGTGAGTGCCGCCGTTTCACAGCAAGCTTCCAATCTGCGAACAGCACACGCTTACAGCAGAAAGACGACTTACAGAATGGCGAACTCACAGACTTCGTTTTCTTCTATATCTTTCAAATCGCCTGCAGCGCCATCTGTTGTTGAAAATTGTAACTAATTTTGAGTTTGTCTGCCTGAAAATTTACTGTTGTTCCAACCATATTGCAACAAACCGTTTATTTCTATCGCTGCCTGTTTAGTTTTTATCAATTTTTCAAATATACCGGTCATTTTTGGAACACCCGGTATATACTGTCAATAAGTAAGAAAAATATTTTATGAAAACCGCAACTAATTATCCTGATGGCAGTTCACTAATTGAATGTAATTCATTCATAAACAAGCTAAAAATGTTTAACATTTAATTCTTTTCCTAAGGCATTAAATTTCCCTTTTTTATAGAACATTAAACTGGCATATTCAACGCTTAAAGGATAAAAATTGGGACTCATTCCAGTTTCACAAATATATTCTTTTTTGGCAATAACTTTCCAGAAAAAAATCTAAAAACAACATTTCAAAAGATGGGATTTTTTTCCCCAAAAAAGAAAATTAAGTAGTTTTCTTCGAAATAATAGCATAATATTACTGTAAAATATGCATTTAAGCTAAAAATTATTTATTTAAGTGCTTAGAAAGAAATTTAATGCCATTTTCTTTAATAAACGTTATTGTTTATCGAAACATATTTCGATATGCATATTTTATTTTTACCTTTGAGCAATGTTTTTTATCAGCTCTGTTTACCTCCATCTTCATTTATTATTTAGAAACGAGCTAATTTGCAGGAAAAAAATATAAGAAGGATTTAAAGAAAAAGTATTAACTGTATTGTTATTTCAGTCAAATTATTGTAATGAATACGTTACTATATTTGTGATACCTTAAAGCTGGATGCAGTTACTTTTTAAATCTCGCTCAAGCTTAGTTACCGGCTTCTAAAAAAGAGGAAGTACGAGAAAGTACTATGTTCAATGCCTGTATTTTTTATGTTTGTACAGCGATAATTTTTTACCGTGGGGCTGGACTTCCAAATTTATTATTATTACTGTTTTTATTGAAAAGAGGATAGTTTATAGCTGGCTGTGCTTTGACGCACAGCCAGTTGTCGTCAAAAAATGATCTCATGTGGCACGCGATGGAAGTTTCGATCGTCCGCCCTCTTGCTGGTAGTGAAGTCGAGCGATGGCAACGGCTGCCCTTTTTTCGGCATTGGGAGAGGGGTTGTGCCTCAAAGGGTTAAAGTGCTGCATTGTTTCCCCCTTGGTAATAAGGTGTTTAGACATTATCTAAATTCAAAATAACAACAGAAATTCTTAAATTTTCAGCGATGTACAGTAGACTGTGCCTTATAACACGGGTTCATGCAAGACGGATTCGTTGAACACGGAGAAAAAACACCGATCTTTTTTCCTATAAGAACACTTTAAAAAAGACTCGTACAGCACGGTACAGTGAGACAGATGTTCGGATTTTAGGACACCTTGTCTTCTGTAACTAATATAACTTTTGAATGGCATCACTCAACATCATCGCGTTGCTAAGGAGTGCGGATAAGTTCTGCAGCGATTATACAGTGCAGTTAGCACTCCAGATGGCGTAGAACACGGGTTCATATAGCACGGATCGTATCTACCGTGTTATAGGGGGTCTACTCTTTCATCGTAGACCCCCTATAACACGGTAGATACGATGATATCCCCCCTTGGCAATGGACTTGCTTCCACATAAAACTGTACATACATCGTATCGGAAACCGGTAGATACACCGGTAGACACCGGTAGATACATCGTATCTACCGTGACTTTCAAGAAAATCGTAGACCCCCTATAACACGGTAGATACGATGTATCTACCGGTGTCTACCGGTGTATCTACCGGTTTCCGATACGATGTATGTACAGTTTTATGTGGAAGCAAGTCCATTGCCAAGGGGGGATATCATCGTATCTACCGTGTTATAGGGGGTCTACGATTTTCTTGAAAGTTCTTTGGAGACACAAGAAATTAATATGAATTCTCAATAGGCAGTGTGATGAAGATCACATATCTAATTTAATAATCATTTACTTTGGGTTTCTTTAATGTAATCTATCCAAAATTCAAGAATTCTAAATCACTTTTGTTTTCATTTTTCTGCCATTTCGGCTTTAAATCTGTATTTTCGCTTTTCCCGTATACACTACTCTTTTTCTTTTTGTCTCTTCTTTATAGCGTCGTTGTGTTAAAAATAGATTTTATTGCGTCCGTTTGCAAAATCAACGGCCTTTTTGAGTTTCCTCTTGGCATCCTGCTGGCGTAAGTTATTTAGTCGTCCCCTGCGACGACTTTAAAATTATTTGCTCGCGATTACGTCATTGTAATTTTATTGGATTAACTGTTAGGGTTGCTCTGGAATTGGCGCTATTAATCTCAGCCAAGTTATTGTTCTCGCCAATGTGTCATTCTGTGCTGGCGTAATTTTAAAATCATTCCACCTTAATTTCACTGTCCATATAGGACGTATTTTTATTTTCGCTGAGCCACCACCGCCGTTATAATAATATTTCAATAGTATATGTTTAATAAAATAGTTTTTCAGTATTTAACGTCTTTTTATTTTATTGCAACATAAGTGCATTCGAACCTGGATTTTCATGTCACAACGCAATTCAATAGTTTAAAATACCCCAAGCAGATAACCTTCTTTACAGGCAGGTAAATGCTGATGTTTCCAAATGCAACGAATGAAATGTTTCATGATTATAAATATTGCCAACTAATGTATGAAAATACATACAAGTCAAAAACTAAATACAATTTAAAAGCAATTTACTTAAACTAGCCTCCATGCGGCCAGCTTCGCCGCCCCCATACCTCACTGTTCTTTACACTCAGTGCAGTGTTGACTCAATGTCTGGACTCATTTCAACGAAAATCGTGTTTCTTTGTTTTAACAGCATTTGTCGTTAAAATTACATAGGTTAGGGTTGCTACACATTTTGTGTGTCATCCTGAAAGCCGATGTTGAAACAGCCAATGTCTAAAATGTGCTGTAGTCGAATGCATTGTGAAATAGGCGATGAATGCGTGAAGTATTGTCAATCCGATATCTTAAAGCTGCGAAAAAGCCCGAAAGATCTTGCATTTTTGAGTATCCATTATTGTTGTTATTTTGTAATCTAGCTACTGCGTGACATACGCTTGCTCCGTTTGACGTCACTGAACTGCTCATTTGGATTTTCGCACATATCTTATTGTTATGACACTCATGTTTACATCTTTCTGTTGCCGTTCGCATTTTGGAAATATCGTCGATTTTAATACCGCATACGTTAGCCTAATTTATAAGTAGATTTTTGATTAAAAAAAAACCTGTCGTACCCGCTTAATGGAATATCGTTAACCCTTTGAGGCGCAACCGTTTCCCAATGCTGAAAAAGGGGCAGCCGTTGCCATCGCTCGACTTAACTACCAGCAAGATGGTGGACGATCGAAACGTTCATCGCGTGCCACAGGATCTAGAGATCCTTTTTTGACGTATCCTTTTTTTTGACGGCAGCCAGCTGTCGTAAAAAAAAAAGGGTCTCTAGGTCCTGTGGCACGCGATGACCGTTTCGATCATCCACCATCTTGCTGGTCGTTAAGTCGAGCGATGGCAACGGCTGCCCTTTTTTAAGCACTAGGCAATCTATCCAGCTGTTCTCGCACTATTCCATTTTTCAGCAGATGTCAGCGTCGTTAAAAAGAATCGTGACAATTTTTAACGGGAAAGGACGTGCTAAAAAGTTAAAGATTCTCGTGGAGCTATGTCACCCGCCACTATTTTTCTAGAAATCCAATCGATTCTTCGTGACTGGCAACAGTCAAAACGTCAGAGTTGGGTGTTCCCAGAGCGGGAACACTGCACATTAAAGGGTCAAACGTGTTCGACTCTACCTACCTAGTTTATCTCCACCATATCCCACTACACTAAGGGAGATATTCCCACAAACCTAATCCGCGAAAATCAAATGCATCTTCAAATTTATCTCCGCGTACCATAAGCCAAGAAATGTAAAGGGGGAAAAAATGCCTATTTAACTTAATATAGGCGAAACAAAAACGGCGAATGAACCGTAACTAAATTATAGCAGTCGGCGTCTGTGATTGTTCGTCTTGTTTTATTCATGTAAGTGTTTTGATGGATAAACACATCGAATGGTTAATGGAATTTCCCCGACCAATGGCTAATCAATACGTGTGACACGTGCCTTGCGTGCCAAATGTTTTTTTTTTTTCAACAGAGAGAGCAGAGACCTAAAGTAAGAGGCATGAAAATGTAGTTACTTCAAATGAATATTGCAACAGTCCCTTTATTTTTATTTTTACTAAACTCTAGGTAATTTTTTTCCTCTTGGAAACGCAGGCACATTATTAAAGAGGTAAGGTAAATCGTGGCGAAAGCATCTGTTACAAAACGCTTTCCAATGCAATTGTATTTTAGGTGCATAAAAGAAAGAAAATAGAAATACTCTCATATTTTAAATACACACTTAAGTGCTGTAGCTTAGAAGTATATCATAATCCATGCGTCGGAACCTATGTGACTTTCTTGTTTCATTGATTTTGAAAGGATATCATAATCCATAAGTCTACTATATTTATCTTCCATGTTCTATAAAACACTTGCAATCGAAATCAATATTAAAATCGCCTGCTAAAACTTTCTTAACAATCTCCGCCAAGCGTATTCCAACTGTACTTCGCCTCTATAAAGAGTGTTTGGAGTGTGCATCCTAATCCATGAGTGTGCCGTATTTGTCTCCCTTGTTCCACGAAAAACTTCTTCAGAATTGAAATCTATATTGAAATCGCCTAATAAAACTGCTTGACAATCTTCTCCTTGCATATTCCAACTATATTTTTCCTTTATTTACACTAATATACACTCCTTTATAGACACTCATTGATATTCTCATAAAAATAAACAATAAGGTTCAGCAATTTCTCGCAAAATATAAGATATCGCCAAGATGGGTTCAGTTTGGGTTACTTTTGAATGCCAAACTGGACGAACCATTGTCAAAAAATGGCAAACCTTGGAGACTTTGGACATTCAACTACCCTTACCCCCCGCTCTCTGGGAACCCTCGAAATGTGAAACGCCGTTTCTTGTGTTGACAAAAATTGTTGTCTGAAATTAATAGCAGTCAAGTGCTAAAAAAAAAAAAAAAGGCATAATTTATAAAATCTAACCACACACAAAGCAACCTTAAGGAATTGATTCTAATTGCTGTTTTCCTCATCGTATATGGCATTCGTATCATCTATTAAAAAGTCTTCATTCATAAAAACAAAAAACCGATATCAGGTCGCTTATTTCTCATCTAATATCAATAGCCACCAGTAAAGGGTATTCATTATGGGAAAAATCAATCCAAGAGGGAAAACAGCAAAATTCGAGTTAACTGCGGTGCTTAATGCATTACCACAACAAATTAATAGCTATAATCAGGGTGCGAACTGAACATTTTCTCCAGGGGGGGACATTTTAAAGAAAACATTCTCCAGGGGGGGGGGGGGCACTTGAAAAGGAAAAGGAGAGAAGGTGCAAATGCTTTACTCACATGCTATTACTTGACAAATGCAGTCGCCGACACGTGTGGGAAATGACTTATATTAAAGTCATAGATGCTTGTTCTATGGAATCACAGATACACAAGCTACATACAATGTACCTGTATTGGAAGCCACCCTTGAGGGGTTTTAGCTTAGAAAAGAGACGAAATTTTAAGGCAGTCGCCTTAGAGTATAGTAAAAAAAGATAACATACAACCTTCATTTTGAGTTCTTGACTTCAATCCCAAATCTTCACTCACCAGTTTAACATTTCTTCAGCAGGGGATAAATAGTATCCCTGGCAGGGATCCATTCATTTTTCTCTAGCCAGGGATATTACATTCTTCAGCCGGGGACGATCCCCGGCATCCCCCCCGTCAATTCGCACCCTGGCTATAATTTGCAAGCGCGAACACAAATGCTGTTATTTGGTTACCGAAATCTATTCAGCCATTTTCGCATCATGCCAAGGTGTTACCACTTTTTTATCGTCAGGGGTAAAACAGTGATTTCGGTCTAGATGCAGGGCCCGATTAACCTCTGAATGAAGGGAAGCTCAGTCTCATTTCGGGGCCTCCTCCCCTTTTTTGTTTGGGAAAAGTAAAATTTTAATGATCTTATTCGATAAAAATGTATTATTCGGTAAAATGAAATTTGATTGATTTAGCTAGTTCGAATGATTTCCTTTGATAAAAATAAATTATTCCTTAATCTGAAATTTTCCTTTGATAAAAATATTTTATTCATTTATTTCATAATAATTTTATTCATTGTAGCGAGTTTTTTACAGTACTTTGGAAATTACCTTTAAAAGTAAACTAAAAACATTACCTTAATGGAACATTAAAGTTTATTTATTTAGTCATATTTTTCATTTATGGCTTTTTTTTTCCGGAATTTTTTGTTTCTTTTGATATCATAAATATCACAACATGAAAGTTCAGAATTAATTTTGACACTTAGAAGATGTTTTACTTATTGAATGTCTACCCCTTTCTGCCGGCCCAATGTTCCCCATAATAGAAAAAAAAACTCTCAACTGGAGCAGATGTACCAGGGAAAGACATCGCAAACTGAACCAACCAATTTAGAAATGATGCGACAAGAAGTATCAGACTTATGAAAACTTTAAAAATAGCTTTCCACTTCTCTTCATTAAAAATCTTGATGAATATAGAATGATTTCCCCTTCCAGCTGCTTCCTAGTACTTACCAAGATATTTTTAATTTAGAAGCGGATGACAAAGTAATTTAATTGCAATTCAGAAGAAATCCAATATATATATATATATACTGGGGATAGCCGCGAGATGAAAAATAGGCTGTCTCGTCTCGCAAAATCGCTGAAAATCTTTGTCTCGTCTCGTTAAAATCCCTATATCACAATGTAAAATGTGCCTGTCTCGTCTCGCAAAATCGCTGAAAAGCTTTGTCTCGTCTCGCAAAAATCCCTATATCACAATGTAAAATGTGCCTGTCTCGTCTCGCAAAATTACTGCAAATCTCTATCTCGTCTCGCAAATTTCTCTCTCGCAGTCCATCGATAATGTATGCCGAAGAGCCATTACACATAATCACGACCCAGGGGCGTAGCCACGGGGGGGGTTAGGGGGGTCATAACCCCCCCATGAGAAATTTTTTGCCATACAAAATGCATATTCTTCACTACATTATCACACACACGCATACATATATATGAGTTGTAGTAGTCGTAACCCCCCCCCCATGAAAAATTTCTGGCTACGCCCCTGTCACGACCCAAACATTTTTCAATGAACTCGTGGGGATGACTTGGATAGCAAGAACGAGGAAACTGCACTGGGCAGATGCTGGGGGGGTAAACCTCATGGGGTGCATTTCTCATGGTGAAATACCATTTTCTCAGGTGAACCTTCGAAATAACTCGCTCTATTGATTAAAATCGACGGGTTTAATGTTTGGTGAATAGAAACAATCTCTCTATTACTCGAACCGAAAAAGCTTTTTTTTTTTTTTTTTTTTTCCAAACTGATACTTAATTAAATATATTATAATTCGCACAAGCGCTTAAGCTGCTTCAAATAAAAGGCGAGTTCGTTGAAATTCGAAGGAATCACTGAAATACATAGGATGTAGGATGTGCTAATCCTAAAAAAAATTTTAATCGAAAAAGATTTTATTTTCTTCATATTTACTCAGAAGAGCAGTGAAGCTTAATTACTATTCCTAAACGACTGTGTTCAAAACTATCCAGTAAGAATATTTCTCCCTCCTCCCATTCTATGATTCATTCAGTACAAGAATCGAACACTAGAATGAACTCCTACTTCTTATCTCATAAATGACACCCCCCTTCCCCCCGAAAAAAAAAGAAAGAAAGAAAAAAAAAACCTAACACGATGAAAAAAATTGAATTTCATAAAAACTTTTACAATCTGCTGATCAAACTCAGTAACCCATTACAAAACGGATAAAAAGTTAGAGGAAATAGTTTTTTTTTAAACAAACTTTAATAGTGTGTACTTTAATGTTCAAAGACAATGAATTGACAGTATTCATATTTGCTATTATTTAGATTCTTTTCTGATAGGATATTCTCTTTCAATAGAAAGAAAATCTTTACTGTCCAATAAACTTTTTTCTTTAAATTATTAAATATCTGATAACGTTTTTGTGTGTGTACTGAGTAATTCAGGAGAAGAAAACAAATATTAGTAAAGCAAATGTAAAATGCGATTTCGCTGCAATTTATTTTTTCTCAATCGCTTTTTTTTCCCCTCTCTGTTTTATTCATTTAATTTTTTACACCGCTTTATGAAAAAAGTTCATTATCGTTATTCACGATTTTCTAATTAAAATTTCTAGGTAAATTAATTTATCAGCATCGAAATTGAAGGCTTTATGTAAATGAGTGGCTATCGAAAACTTTTTAATCTGCTGATTGTCTTAGAAAAAGCAAAAATGAAAAGTTTGTTACCCAATAGAACACCTCCCCCCATTGCACCCACGCTTAATCTGTTCTCTCCCACCGTGATTCCATTCTGTACTCAACATGGTTTCTGAGCATACATTTAGGTATCTGGCAACTATGTTTAGCGTGTCATTTTACAAATTTCAGGCAATTTTTACTTTCCGAGCATGTATTGATTTCGGTGTGTATAAGACTTATAGTTTTTCTACAGGGCTACGACAAAGATTTCTTTTCCATTATGGACTATGGGGGAAAATTCTGGAAAGTGCGCTAGCGTTTAAACGGTACATTCGATTGAGCTCAAATTGGGTGTACATGTTATAAACAACCATCGTAAGACCGGTATCGATTTTGATGTGTATAGGACTTATAGTTTTTCTACAGGGCTACGCCAAAAATTCCTTTTACAGGATGGCCTATGGGGAGAAATTCTTGAAAGTGCGCTAGCGTTTAAACGATACATTCGATTGAGCTTCATTTTGGTATATATATTTGAATTATTCATCGATTAAAATTATTTAAATGCTTGGTAATGATCTTAATCGTAAGTGTTCGGAAAGTCGAGTGGAGTCACTCCAGATTTTTTAAATAAGAAATGTTAATTTCACGTGCGCGATGAAAACAACTATACTTAAGAGGACAGGTGACGTATAAAAGTTTTCTATTAATTTTTGACCCAAAGTTACGAAATTCTGCATATTTATGCTTCACGTTCAGACATGTTAAATACTTACAAAACGAAATAAATAACTAATAAACTTTTCTTCAATTAAAAAATGTAAAATTATTTGAAAAATTTTTAAAAGGTTCCTTACATTCTAGTTTTATTTATTTTTTCTTTCGAATGACACGTTTTCATTATTTAAAAACATATTCTAAAGTATTTTTGTATTACTTTAGAGATTCATTAAAAAGTTCAATTTATTTGGTATAATAGTAAATTTTCACAAGAGTTTCGTGTTTTCCTAAACTTATATTAAAGTTTCCTGATCTTGATGACAAAAAAAAAAAAAAACTTAAAAAGATGTTCGATTTTATTTCTATGTCGATCAGGAGTGTCTATTATATATTTTAGTACCTTTCTTTACAAATTAATATTTTTCCTTTAACCTTAATATATTTTCTATTAATCAACAAAGATACATGCAGTTTAATCATCAGATTCAGTAAAAAATCATAAAATATTGACATGATGAATTTTCGAATTTTGGTAATTTCAAAGTTTACCATTCCTTAAGGGAAAACTCAGTTTTTGTCCTTAACGAGATACATGGCGTCTCTGAGACGCAAAAATGAATTTGCCCGCAAGTTGTTATCAATCCACCTCAACCTTCTAGTAATGGTCCCTTCGCTACTGAAAATTAATTTGAAATACTTGAGCATTCGTAGTTAGCAGGAAAATCTAAAAAAATTTTATAGTTTTTTTCTTTTTTTTTTTTTAAGTTGAATAGTCCGCAGATAGCAAGTTTTCGTTTATGTTTCAACTTTTCACGTTTCCGGTTAAGGACTCGAAAAACTGCTTGCAAAACTTTAAACTCTCAACTATTAAAAGACGGTAGTGTATTAGAGATGAGACGGGCTCAGCCCGAGGCCCGAACCGGGCTCGGGCTCTGTAATTCACAATTGCGTTCGGGCTCGGGCTCGTGAAAAATTTCTCCTTTATTGAACATACTCCTTGAAACAGATTTTAAAAAGTGATTCATGGGGAAAATGAAAGTTCAGTCAACTCCGGTTATAGTGAACCTCTGGGGACCATCCAATTTCGTCCACTATATCCGAAGTTCACTAAAACCTAAGTGTCTTCATGATGGATAGAGATACTGTGTGTGAATCGAGACTAATGGTTTGCGATCACTATATCTGATGGTTCACTATAACCGGGTTCACTATAACCAGAGTTGGCTGTACTTATAAAAAAAATATCGGCACTGACGCCTAGAAGGTGCGTTAAGCTCTTTGGATATTTCAGAACGGCGGATTATATTCATTAGTTAGTCATGAGATCCGACATTATTTGATAAACATATGGATAAATAAAGAATTAGAAGTGCATTGAGAGTTTGCAACTCTATTTGTCTTTAATTTGCACAAACAGCAAAATTCATTGTATTCTATCAATGAAGTAATTGGATTTTTTTTTTAAATCTTTAACTGAAAATTCGGGCTCGGGCTCCGACTTAAATTATATTGCTCGGGCTCGGGCGGGCTCGGATTAAAAGTCCTCGGGCTCGGGCTTCAAAAAATGAGCCCGAACTCATCTCTATAGTGGTTCACTCTCAGTGAAAATTGTATTCAGGGAACTGAGTTTCGAGCCTTATTCCGCGGAAAGAATTCCCTCGAATTAACTGGTACACATTAGTATCGTAACAGATAATATAATAATAATTCTTGAAGAGTTAACACTTAACTATGCGAAGTTGACTCGTTCGATCTTACACAAAGTCACAGAGAGAAAATAAATTCTTTGGTTGTTGTACAATAAATAAATAATTAAATAAATAACGTAAATCTGTGTTTAAAAACATTCAGGTAGTCTCTTTTGTTGAAACTACCGCGGAATATATTAACTTGACGTAGCCTTACTTATCGTTTAGTGAGTTGTAAGGCGCCTGATAAAAAATGATGGATATAACAAACACGTCTGACTTCACGAGATATTTATTAGCACGGTTATAGTGTGCTTTAATTCACATTGTGGGAACAAACCTACTAATATTACCAATTACTTATACTAATGATACAAGTTTTGGTTTCTCCCCCTTCAATGTTCAATTTAAATACTCCATGTCGTTCTAAAATATCAAAATGTGTCTTCTCATGGAGCCATTTAGAATCACAAAAACAGGGATGGGACCTGAAGTTTGCAGCAGAGTTTAAGAATCTCACGCTAGTTTTAATGTGACACGGTGGCTATAACTAAACTTCCCCTATGAACAGTGCTTTACAGCTGAAACGGGAGAACGGCTTTAAACCAAAATTGGTGTATTGGCTATACATGATATGCGCTAAAGGAAGTGAAAAAAAAAATTAGTTCAAAAAATGGCCACTAGATGGCGTTTTGCATAAAAATCGGCAAATGTAACGATGGAAATGGCTCATTCGAAATATACAAATAATTTTAGCATGTATTCAGTATTTTTTGGGCATTGATTCACTGATTTGGATCATATTGGAGCCGATTTCATCATGCACAGTGTCATCTACTGGACACTTTTTTAACTAAACGTTCTAAAGTATATAGTTTGAGCGCATCTCGTGTACAGTCCATATGCCAAGTTTGATAGCCATCGGCTCATCGGTTACAGTAGCAGAATACTGTTTATAGGAGAAGTTTAATTATAACCACCTTGTATATTATTTACTAGCTGCGTGCCCGTTTCTTCGCACAGTAGGAAACGAAAATTTTCCTTTACATGTGTAATTCGAAATTATTCGTGATGTGTGAATTTAAAAAAAAAAAAGAGCAAAATTATTTGACTCTTAATGTAAAGTTTGTTGTCATGAGTACTAACCTGATCATTGCAGTATAATGACTCAAAAAACTACGTCAGTGTCATTCACTATTAAAAAAGTGGAAAGCTTAATAGTTTGCAGAGAACTCCTGGCTTTCAAAATGTCTTATTTCTACATCATACTGTTTTTTAGGCTCAAGTTGTAGCATTAAATACCTAAGACACTACATGAAATGGAGCACCATTTATTTCTTTCCGAAAATGTACCATATAAGGAAAGTATTGCAATCATGAAAAAAAATTCGACTTCGAGATTTTGGTGTATTTACACGTTTTGAGGTCTTCTGAATTCATTTATGCTATTTTCAAGAGATGTTTTTAAAATAGCTGCGCACCGGCTCTTCATACGGGAAGAAGGAAATATTTTACTACTAAAATCATATCTGCATGTGACAAAACAGAATTTCATTTTTAAAAAAGTTCAAGTAATCCCCTCTGTTGAAATGACTGCGGGATATATTAACGCAAATTAGAATTACTTTTCGTTTAGTTGGTTGTAAGACAACCGTTGAAAAAGGATAAACACTTTTAATTTCATGAAATATTTATTAACGTGGTACATTGCGATTTATTCATACTATCTTTACAAATCTAATAATACTACCTATTACGTACATTAATACTATCTATACTCGCTTCTCCCTCTTCAAGGCTCCCTTAAAAGAAACAGCTTAGATTATTTGGCCTCAATGGGATCTTTTGATTCTGTGGCGATTCTTTGCAATTTACGCATTAGCATAAATAATAATCATTTCACATAATGGTTGCCATTAAGGAAACTCTCCATATATATTTAATTTATACATAGTTTTATAAGATTGGCGTATTTAGCGCCGTTAAACCATTTCATCTTACTGTGGGGAGAGAAAATATCCAAGGGGTGCCATTTTAAATATCCAATAGCGATATCTTTTATATCCTCCATAGTCCTGTCTCCTGAAAAACATCAAACTGTGTAATCTCGAGGAGCTACTTATTCCCATTTTAATTGTGACAGGGCGTTAGAGTTGCAGAGTTTACAAATTTCACACATTTTTTTTAATTTATGACGTCACTGTTTGACTGCCGTAAAGGATACCCCGTTGATTAATTTCGGAGTTACTTTCGATATTTCGCATAATTGTTTTCAAACGGTATCATTAAAACTTTGCGTGACCTTTATGGAGGAACGTAATTCAACGTTAAAATAAAACTATACTCGCAACCTGCATGCGTATGTTAGGCAACGCCTGCGCTAAATTAAATGCCAAAAATAAAAATAATAAATAGAAAAATTTTAATATATCGCGCTTTGAAACGAACTTTGTAACTTTTAAAATGAACATTTTCAGCGCCGTGAAAACATTTCAATTTTTAAATAAGCACCGGATTAAAATACCACTTCTAATAATAATAATCGTGAATTTCTTAGTTTATTTCTACAGTAAATTTTAATCAAAATATCGTCTCCCTGTGTTGAAAATAGAGCTGGAAATAAATGAGTTAAAATTATGGCGTAATTTTTAGGTATCTTAAAGCATTTGACGTCATAGATCCTCACTTGCGAATTGAAATTCTGATATCCCATTTAAAAACTCGATGGTTGAAAAAACCCTTTTTTCTAATCCTTTCTGTGGCAACAGCCGAACATAAATTCTCGTGCCGTGATCGCAATGTAATGAATGGCGTAAGATCGCGTTGATGCTATTAAATTCTAAACATTAGGCTGCATTAAAATTCGTAAAAAAAATCATCTAATTTACATAATTTTTTTCGTTTTTATTTTAAAAGAGGGAGAAAAGAATGTTTCACGATTTGTCAAAATATCTAAAAGTTATGACGGATAGAATTCAAGATGCGACAGTTTTAAAATTATTTTACGAAAAAAAAATCGCGAAGCAGATGTTTAGTAAAAAAATTCCTAAAAATCAGTAAATCAGGTTAAGTATTCAGAACAAACTGTTTTTAAAAGAAAATTTTCTCCTCTATCCGATGATACAAATGCCGTTTTGCTGCGAGCGTAATTTCCGCCGTTATTACGAATTAGGTGAGAAAAAATGCCAAAAAATCGCATAAAACATAAAATAAAAAAAAATCTAGGTCGAATTTTGAAAAAATCGCTTCGAGGTGCACAACTACATATTTACATCTTCCCGAATACCAAATTTGGTGTTTCTAGGTGTAGCCGTTTGTCCCGTAACGCTGCAGACAGACACACACACACACCCACACACACACACACACACACACCACAGACACCTTCTTTTATAATAAGTAGAGATATGTACGTACACGTTTTTGACTCAATAGAAAAGAAATCGTGTAAGTAAAGACGTAAAAGAAATCGTGTTCTGTTGAGGCAGTTCATCCGGTTAATGCACACAGTTAGCTTTCAAATGAAGTGAGAGTGAAATTTATAACGACGTCGGAAAAAAACTTTTTTTATTACATAAGACCGTTATGGAGAACGTAATCTTACATTAAGAAAATCTTTACAATTCACACGCGATATGATACTGAGCGGAATTAATTTAAACTTAACAGTTCCAGACAACACACACAGAAAAATGTTTCATGTATTTAAAAAAAAGACAACTTTTTAAAAATAAACAACGCAACTGGAACGATATAAAAACCATTCAATTACTATCTATCAACAAGTACTTTTTAATGTGTTTTCAGCTCACTCCAATAAAATATTTCTTCCCCCTCCCCCCGCATTTTATTATTATTTCAGGGCAAGAATTGCAGTTTTCTGACGATATAATAAACTTCTTATCTTATCAGCGAGCCCTGCAAAAATTTATAACACGATAATAAACACTGCTTCTGAATTTGACTAATGCATTTATCGTCGTTATCGTCTGGTGAACGAATTCAGTTAACTCATTAAAAAACGGATAAAAAAATCAGAAGAAAGGGTGGTCTTTTTTTTTATCTATGTAAACTGAATGCTTTTATTTTCCAAAATAATGGATTGACACTATCCAGCCATTCATATCGTCTTATTATACTTTCATTTTCTGAAAGGATGTTCACCCCAGTATAAATGTTTAAACCGTGTAAGAAAAAAAGATTTTTATTCCTACATGATTGTTAAAATATTGTTTTCAGGATGTCTGTGGACTTATTCGTAAGAAGGTAATTAATGGTGCTATGTAAAGTGAGATTAAAATTTCCCCCCTTCTTTTTCTTTCCGTTTTCTTTTTTTCTTTCTTTCTTTCCAATCCTTAGTGTTTTAAAGCATTTGCCATAAATAAAAGGATTGTGTCAAAATTCTTCCAGTGCTACTTACTAATTTCATGCGTTCTAAATATTTAACTCAAATATTATTTCAAAAATCTATATAAATAAAATTAGACTTTTGTCTGTACATTTCTTGGAATTCAAAAATTTTGCGATTTCTATCCGTTTCAAGCACCCGGGAATCCGATGCGACCCTCAAAAAAAAGTTTTTCTGTCATTCTGTCCGTGACGCTTTTTTTGTTTAAGCATCACGTAAAAACGACTGAAGCGAATGATATGAAATTGGGTGTCATGATAGTTGGTCACTCAACTTAAAACATAGGCGTCGAATTTTTAAAAATCCTTGATTAGATTTTCAGATTTTGCGAAAATCGTTTCAAACTGCGTAAATTTGTGTTCAAGCATCACGCAAAAACGACTAAAGCGAATGATATGAAATTGGGTGTCATGATAGGTGGTCACTCAACTTAAAAACATAGGCGTCCAATTTTTAAAAAATCCTGATTGGATTTTGAGATTTTGCGAAAATCCTTTCAAACTGCGTAAATTTCTGTTCAAGCATCACGTAAAAAACGAAATGAAGCGAATGATATGGAATTGAGTGACATGATAGGTGGTCACTGAACTTAAAACATAGGCGTCGAATTAAAAAAAAATCTTGATTAGATTTTGAAATTTTGCGAAAATCATTTCAAACTGCGTAAATTTGTGTTCGCACATCACGTAATAACTGCAAAGGTGTATAAAAATGATATTTGGTGAAATGATAGGTGGTCACTCACCTTAAACTATAAACATGTAATTAAAAAAAATCCATCAGATTTGAGATTTTGTGAAAATCGTTTTAAAACTCACGTGAATCTTTGTTCCCGTATTACGTAATAACGACTAAAGCGAATGATATGAAATTGGGTCACACGATAGATGGTTGCTCAACATAAATTATAGGAATCCAATTTTTTAAAACATTTTTATTAGATTTTGAGGATTTTGTGAAAATTCTCTCAAAATACGTTTATATTTCTTCAAACATCACGTAATAACAACTAATACGAATGATACGAAATTGAGTGATATGATAGGTAGTTGGTAATCTTAATTTTAGGCGTTGAATTTTAAAAATATATTTGCTTACATTTTGAGATTTTTCGAAAATCGTTTTAAAATGCTGAAAATTTGTTCCGGCATCACGAAAATAAAGACTGCAGGGAATGAAACGAATTTGGGTGACAGGATACGTTGTCACTCAACTTAAATTCTAGGCTTCCAATTTTTCAAAAATGTTGATTAAATTTTGAGATTTTTGCGAAAATTATTTCAATATGCGTAAAT
Organism: Cheiracanthium punctorium; assembly: GCA_038373885.1. NCBI lineage: Eukaryota > Metazoa > Arthropoda > Arachnida > Araneae > Cheiracanthiidae > Cheiracanthium > Cheiracanthium punctorium. The sequence goes on along the minus strand of JAWZYV010009298.1, from coordinate 49,404 downwards.
ATTCGTTCGCGCATCCCATAATTACGACTAAAGCGAATGAAATGATATTACTTAGTTACTCTCTAACCTGTAATAGTTTAACAATACATGAAAATTATAACTTCGCTTTCTTTCCTTTGGCAACATACTGCATCCATTCTGTGTACTCCTACAATGCTGACGAAAGTTCTTGCTGTTTGGAAATTTTCATTCACTAACCCGTCGAGGACGGGTACTTCAGCTAGTATTAAAATAATAATATTCCGTTTTCTTTTGCTTTCTTTTTCTTTTTTTCAAATGCTTAGTGCTTTAAAGCATTTGCCATAAATAAAAAGATTGTGCCCAAATTCTTCCAGTGCTAATTACTAATTGCGTTCGTTCTAAATATTAAACTCAAATATTATTTCAAAAATATTAGTATAGTAATATTAAAATACTTCAATATAATTACTATAATAATAAATGTACTATACTATGATTACTATAATAATAGTAGTGTTATAATGGACACGTTTAGGAAACTAAAACCTCTCATTAATGAATAATTGAGCATAGTAGATGACTGAAGTGTGAAAGTCCAGGTTTCTGGCCTACCACGTGGCTGTTGATCTAACGATTTTGAGTTTAGGGGGGTTTTCTCCATATGTGACGCGAATACGCGTTAGAACTAAGATATTCTCCACCCAAGGCACTCTTCTTAGGCAGATATTCCTTGTGTAGATTTTGCCTTAACACATTACCCATAACAGAGTGACCAATATTAATTTAATACAACGCAGTTTTAAATTAATACTGGCCATTCGTTGGAACATACGCTTTTGAAAAATATAACATTTAAAAAATGATCCAGTGTGGCATTGGAAATTCAAAAGCCGAATATATGCACGAATTCGAACATTTTCATTGCATCTATATGCATCACAGAGAATCGAATAAGGAATAAATATACGTCACATTAGTTTTATCTTTTCGAGAAAAAAACAACAAACACATTTTATTCCGATTACTGAATTTCTCAGTGAAAAACAGCAGATGAATATGGAATATATATAAAGTTACTCATCCACGGCCTTTGGTATATTCCGTTGCGTTTTTCCATATGGCCCACATACAGAAAATCACAGGCCGAGCATTTTATCCCTTTGAAGCGCTAGCATAATCACATCAATGTAGAAGACTCAATGGATAGGCTGTTCAACTCTGAAAAAGTGCAGCCATGCATTTAACTATCAACAGCATGGTGGTCGATCGAATCGCCCATTTTTTTGCCATTGAGCTCAAGAAGTTTTGCTGACACAGCTGGCTGCGCGGTCGCACAGCCAAATGTGTCAGAGAAATCCAGATGGGCGAATCAGTCGACCGCCATGTTGTTGGTAGTTAAATGGATCGATGGCAACGGCTGCCCATTTTCAGCGTTAACCCTTTGAGGCGCAACCCTTTCCCAAAGCTGCAAAAAGGGCAGTCGTTGCCATCGCTCAACTACCAGCAAGAGGGCGGACGATCGAAACGTTCATCGCGGTCCACAGATCTAGAGACCCTTTTTTGACGCAGCTGGCTGTGCCCGGGCACAGCCAGCTGCATCAAAAAAGGGTCTCTAGATCTGTGGCACGCGATGGACGTTTCGATCGTCCGCCCTCTTGCTGATCGTTCAGTCGAGCGATGGCAACGACTGCCCTTTTTGCAACATTGGGCCATCTATCCAGCTGTTCTTGCATTCTTCTATTTTTCAGCAGATGCCAGGGCTGTTAAAAATAACCGTGGCCCTTTTTTGACGGGAAAGGACGTGCTAAAAAGTAAAGGATTCTCGTGGAGCTCTGTCACCCGCCACTATTTTTATAGAAATCCAATTTATTTTTCGTGACTGGCAACAGTCAAAACGTCAGAGTTGGGTGTTCCCAGAGCGGGAACACTGCGCGTTAAAGGGTTAAAGCCAATTTAACCATATTCTTTTTGCGACTGGCAGTGAAAGCGCTGAAGTAAAATGGTTTCAGGATGCAAACACCTTTGCGCCAAAGACATAAAAGTCACACGGCCGAGGCCTTGATATATTTCATTACATTTCTTCATACGGCCCACATACGGAAAGTCAAAGTGCGAGCATTTTACAAGACAAACTCACCATCCCACTGACATGAAAACAAATTGTTGTTGTATATCTAAATGAAACGCGATTCTCCAAAATAATTTATGACCACTGAACATTGGACTTGAGGCTGAGAAACAAGATTCGTTAATATAATTCCAAAATCGATATTTTTATAAGCAAACGCAATTCTAAGCTATTATTGAAACGAAACGTTCCCACGCAGTTCATCTGGCAGCAGTGAGATTTATTCATGAAATGTAATTCTTTGCGTTCATTCTATCGTAAGTCATTCTAATGTTTACTTTTGCATTTTGACTAATGTTCTGTCGATTATATATTTTGAGCTTTTCCTTCGGACATTTGCTGCTATCCTCGTTTATATGATTTAATGCTGTAATAAATTAAGGAGCAGGAATTCTAAAGAGAGCTTACGGCAAATTTTTATTTACAAGTCTGTGGTATTTCCAAGATGGTAGTGGTAAAAAATATTGAAAAAACATTTCTTAAGACGATTGCAGTACTAAAACACAGCTTCGATTCTGGCTCACTTAGTAAGCTCGCTGGCCTCAATAATTCACAAGCACTTTTTTTCAAGTTTTTGCATCACAGTCCTATGAAAAAACTGAAAAATTAAACGTTAGTGCTCTAGATTTGAGGGTCAAGATGGAAAAGAAATAAATGCCTGCTGCACTTGAAGCCAGTGGCGTTGGTATGCCAGGATTTTATTTGGGGGGGTGTGGGAGGTAGGGGCTGTAGCCCCCTCAGCCTTCGCCCTGGATGGACGAATGCTTGAAGTCATAGGCACGAAATTCCCGAGCATTTTACTAAGCCTTTTACCACTTAAAGACTCGGGACAAGATAATGTTTAATCTACTACAAATGTATTCTAAACAATACCATGAAACCTAACTATATTACAAAAAGTTATAGTTAGTAGATGGTGCTTTCATTCTATGTGCCGGCACAATCGAAACAAGCCAGAGTAAAAATGGCGGCTGGTTTCTTGAAATTAACTTTTAGCGGTACCCTGAGAGTGGTCATTAGCCCGAAGAATTAGATGATAGTGACATACATTCTGACTTCAAACTGTAAAATGAAGATTCTGGATCGATTGACAAGATAGAGTTGAAAAAATGCGGCTTACCCTGTTTTACCTCTAGGGTAAAGATTCAGTTGAAGGAATTTTTGGGTTTGCAATGGAGGCCATGGCTAGATCTGACCGCAAAGTGTCTGAATTGGCAACCCTGCCTGGATGAAGTGTCGTCCTCCCTGTACACTTTTAGCATGAACAAGAACGTGTACCTTAAGTTTTGTCCCAGTTTCATTGACGAAACATACTCGTGAACCACATCTTCGGCAAAGGAAATGTATGGACGCAACGCTGTCGTGAAATTTATCCAAGGGGTTAATGATTCTTACAGCTTGACTTGAATTATAGCCATATTTTACGATATACAAAAGGGTTGTAACTCACAAAAACCCGTGCCTTTCACATTTTTGTCTCCTTTTACCCCTTAACCCTTTGAGGCGACCCTTTTCCAATGCCGAAGAAAGGGCAGCCGTTGCCATCGCTCGACTTAACGACCAGCAAGAGGGCGAACGATCGAAACGTTCATCGCGTGCCACAGATCTAGAGACCCTTTTTTGACGACAGCTGGCTGTGCCGGCACAGCCACTGTCGTCAAAAAAGGGTCTCTAGATCTGTGGCACGCGATGAACGTTTCGATCGTCCGCCATCTTGCTGGTCGTTAAGTCGAGCGATGGCAACGGCTGCCCTTTTTTCAGCATTGGGCAATCTATCCAGCTGTTCTCGCATTCTTCCATTTTTCAGCAGATGTCAGTGCTGTTAAAAATAATCGTGACCATTTTTTACGGGAAATGACGTGCTAAAAAGTAAAGGATTCTCGTGGAGCTATGTCACCCGCAACTATTTTTATAGAAATCCAATCTATTCTTCGTGACTGGCAACAGTCAAAACTTTAGAGTTGGGTGTTTCCAGAGCGGGATCACTGCGCCTTAAAGGGTTGAAAAGAATCGTGACGATTTTTTTCACGGGAAATAACTTGCTAAAAAGTAAAGGATTCTCGTGGAGCTATGTCACCTGCAACTATTTTTATAGAAATCAAATCTATTCTTCGTGACTGGCAACAGTCAAACCGTCAGAGTTTGGTGTTCCCAGAGCGGGAACACTGCGCGTTAAAGGGTTAAATTTGTTTGAATTTCACGAAATTTATTCCACAGATCAATTATAGATCAATCAATATTCTTCTACAGTTTCAAATAGATTGAATAATATTTATCATTTGAGACTTCTTCAAAAAAACTTTTACATTTCTACCCTGTAATGTAACATTTCTGTTTAGAGGCTTAACATTCTGTTGACCCTTCAAATATTCTTTGCCTCTTAAAAATTTGAAAACTCAAGAAATATAAAATCGACTGAAGGGTGTACTTAGGTCGTAAACAACCATGAAATTGGCTTTGAAAGACAGTTGAGAAGGGAGAATTATCTTTCTCATGCAGTATGCAAGTACATAAAAAAAGCATGAAGACGATGAATTTGAAAGCACCCCAATAAATGGATGAATGTATGAATCACAAAGCACTACCTTTTTTGGGTACTGCACCAACTAGTTTATTTTTTCCCTAGCGAATTAAAAAAAAAAGGGACTTCTAAAAGATTGGTATATGAATTCATATTTTCGTAAAATAAAGTGCCTTCGAAAGCATCCATCAAAGAGAAAAAAAAAACAGTGTGAGAACTGAAAATAAAACAAGATGAATCTTTTATGGTTAAAGAGCTGAGATGCCTGGGCTCGTCAAAAATAGTTATCTTTTAATACACGCATTGCACGAAGTGCGAGTATGAAGAGAAAAGAGAATTCGGTAGAGGCACAAAATCAGCCTCCTCCCCCGCTCCTTTTGTATTATTCAGTGTGATTTTAAATATTTATTGAACAAAAACAGTGAAAATAGAGAGAATATTTAGTCGGGCAGTTCTTTGTGTTTTACTGGGGATTCTTGCATTCAACTCCTTTTTAAATATTTACGATTATGAATTGGTTCTTACAATACGGGATTTTTACTTTCCGAACATGTACCATGTAAGGAAAGTATTGTAATCATGAAAAAATTCGAATTCGAGATTTTGGTGTATTGACACGTTTAGAGGGCTTCTGAATTCATTTATGTTATTTTTACGAGATGTATGTGTGTGTGTGTGTGTGTGTGTGTGTGTGTGTGTGTGTGTGTGTGTTTGTGTGTATGTGAGTGAACACGATAGCTCCTGAACGGGGCATGCGATTGAGCTCAAATTGGGTATATATGTTATAAACCACCGTCGCAAGACCGGTATTGATTTGGGTGTGTATAGGACTTATAGTTTTTCTACAGGGCTACGACAAAGATTTCTTTTCCATTATGGCCTATGGGGGAAAATTCTTGAAAGTGCGCTAGCGTTTAAACGGTACATTCGATTGAGCTCAAATTGGGTGTACATGTTATAAACCACCATCGTAAGACCGGTATTGATTTTGATGTGTATAGGACTTATAGTTTTTCTACAGGGCTACGACAAAAATTCCTTTTACATTATAGCCTATGGGGAGAAATTCTTGAAAGTGCGCTAGCGTTTAAACGATACATTCGATTGAGCTTCAATTTCGTATATAAGTTTGAATTATTCATCGATTAAAATTTATTTAAATGCTTGGTAATGATCTTAATCGTAAGTGTTCGGAAAGTCGAGTGGAGCCACTCCAGATTTTTTTATTTGCTGTTGGGCAATTTTTGGTTACTTGACCAGTTGTTCTGTCTGCAATACTTTCTTCTACATTACTGACATAAAAAAAAGCTCAATATAAAAAGTATTGCAATGGAAAAAATTTTCAGCGTAGTCCGAAAATTTGCAAAATACACGATTTCTAAAAGTAGAATTCGTATCCTAAAAGTTTATTTCCAGTATCGAAAAACACGCCAAATATCCGTTGCTTTGTTTACGTACTATTTACTTCACGTAAAGCATGAACGTGTCAGTCAGTCTGAGGTGCTAGAAATTGCCGGCTGTTTCAGTGCTATTGAGTAAATTACCGCTTATCGATAAGACAATATCTATCAAAACCAGCTCCAATAAAAGATAACAGTGGTTGTTCTGTTTCAGTAAGATTTCGCTCTTTATTTTTCTATCGAACAAAATTTGGAAAAAATCAACTTTGCGCATATCACGGTAAAAAAAAATTCGGAAACGTTACCCCGAAAAAATGGGGCAGCTCTTGTAGTTTAAAATTGCGGAAACGTTTCCGAACCATGCGGGTAAAGTATTTAGAAACGTTCCTGCATATGTCGGAAACATATTTACCTATTTTTCTACATTTTAGGTAAGGTTTCTGGAAAAGACGGGTAACGTTTCTGTATATTTTGGTAAAATATTGAGTAACCTTTCTGTGTATTTCGGAAAGGTTTCCGAATTGACGAGTAACTTTTCCGAGTTTTTCAGAAAAAAAGTAACATGCACTAGATGAAGCGTTTCGAGTATCTTAAACTAGATGGCAGCACCAAACTCTATCGGAAGGAGCGGGCAGGGCTAGCGACCAGAATCGAGCGCTGGACCTACGCATTCGTAGGAGAGCACGGTACCACGACGATGCGGTTTTCTAGCCGAATTTTGCTTTAAAAGTAAACCGACTGTTGCAAAAGTTATTTGTGGTACGGCTTGTTTTGCAAACTTAAAATTTTTTTGAAGTAATTTGTAAATGGAGAGAAAATACCATAATTAATAAATATAAATTAAAATTCTTAAATCTTCCACATAAATTATTTTCAGGAGATAATGTGCTGTTTTATTTGAGTATTCATCCGGCGACGTCACCTGGTGACTGGTCACAAATTAATTTCACAGTGACCACACAGTGAAGTTACATCACTCACAAGTTACCAGACCCTTATTATCGCATGGGCAAATCGGGACTTTGCCCAGGGCCCCCAGTTTCAAATGTTGTTCTGAAATATTCTTTTATATGTCAAAATATTATGAAAAAGAAAACAAATTTTATAGATGAGGACCCCCAAATTCATCAATGCCCGAGGCCCCTGTTGGTCATAATCGGGCTGTGCAGGAAGTTACAATGTGACAGTCCTGTGACAATTGTGACCCTCTGTGACGTCATAGCGACTCTTTTGTGACCATCTGTGCTATTAGGGAAGACGCGTTCACTGTTATCCGTCTGTCTCTTGGCACTTGGCGCATGCGCGCGAAGTCCCAAATAAAGATTTCCTTTCCCCCGTAAATACTTTACCCCGAAATATGGGTTATGTTTCCGAAATCGTGAATTCGAGTAGAGCATCGGTAGGTTACGCTATACTTTCGGAAACCTTTCCGCTGTAAGTATTGTACCGTTTCTGAATTTTTTTACTGTGAGTTTTTATTCTAACATACTGGTAGACGGGATCAATCTTCAATTTTATATGTATTTTTGGAAATCTTTATTCTTCAAATGAAATTTATCATTTCATGTGAGGCATAGAAATAGAGCATTCAGTTAAATTTCGTTAAACTGAAAGTCCTATATTACTTAATTACTATTGCGTAAATTTGTCCACTAACAACGTGAGAAATTATCTACAGATGATAGTACGTTCTTCTAGTTACTCTCGAACCGCACGTCTAAATTTATTCCCAGTTTTAGTTCCAAGCCGAATATCTCCAGCAGTTTGTTGAAAGTGGATACATTTAATAAATTAAACCGTGTTACTCGAAGTTAAACAGAGAGCTGATATGCGATATTAACACGTCATTAAGTTTTCCTGCAAAGTTTTGTGTTGCTGTAAGGCATAAAGCGGAATACATTACGAAATTTCGGAGATGTGTAGGCTGTAGCTGTAAGATGGCTCCAGCTTATTTCGCCGTTTTCACGCGTGGGTGTAATTAAAAGTGACTTAAAATGTGGATCGCGGTTTTATTAAACTTTGATATTAAGTGCCTTTTAAAACTTTCATCGGTGTTTTCCAGATAAATACTCTTCCGTGGGCTTGAGTTTTAATTATGTGCGGGAAATTTAATTGGAAAGTAAAACTTGGAATAACTTAACGAAGACTAACTGAATGTGTAATTTTGGGAAAAAGTCCTTTCTTAACCCTTTAGCGCGCAGTGTTTCCGCTCTAGGAACACCAAATTCTGACGTTTTGACTGTTGCCAGTCACGAAGAATAGATTGGATATCTATAAAAATAGTGGCGGGTGACAGAGCTCCACGAGAATCCTTTACTTTTTAAGCACGTCATTTCCCGTAAAAAAATGATCACGATTCTTTTTAACAGCACTGATATCTGCTGAAAAAAGGGAAGAATGTGAGAACAGCTGGATAGATTGCCGAATGCTGAAAAAAAGGCAGCCATTGCCATCGCTCGACGTAACGACCAGAAAGAGGGCGGACGATCGAAACGTTCATCGCGTGCCACAGATCTAGAGACCCCTTTTTTTACGACAGCTGGCTGTGCGGCACAGCCAGCTGTCGGTCTCAGTAAAGTTTTCAGTCAATAAAGGTTTAATGGTTTCACAAAACTAAAGTGGCTTACCAAAAAATTCCATTCAATTAAAACAAAATACATCAACACGATGCAGTTAGGTGTGACAAATCATGTAGCAGTTTTTATTATGGGAAAGGAATTTTTCTTCCTGTTACGAAAAAATACACTGAGTAAAAGGCTCGAAATTGTCTCCTAAGTAATTTCTTTTTAATCCTTTGAGGCGTAACCCTTTCCCAATGCTGAAAAAAGTGGCAACTCTAACTGTTCTCTGAAAATGGAAGAATGCGAGAATAGCCGGATTGCCGGATAGATTGCCCAATGCTGAAAAAAGGGCAGCCGTTGCCATCGCTCGACTGAACGACCAGCAAGAGGGCGGACGATCGAAACGTTCATCGCGTGCCACAGATCTAGAGACCCCTTTTTTGACGACAGCTGGCTGTTCCCGCACAGCCCGTACATCTGGAGAAAGCCGTCCGAAACTCACCGTCCAAAACAGACTCTTAGATCGATGGCCGCGCGGTGGTTCTGAATACGGAACCTTACCACTTCAGCCATGTACATTCTCAGCGTCTTTATCCACTCAGACAGGGTGGGGCCAAACAAAATTTTTAATTAATTTTATCGGATAACATGTCAACATATCCTCTTTATCTAATATTATCTAATTTTTAAAAAATCTATTTTCGTGAGTGCAAACACTTTAAATTTAATTTTAAGCCACGGATTAAAATTAAAATTTTGTCATATTAATTAATTCTGGCCATCCTCTTTCAAACTATTTATATTAATTCTTATTTTTTATTTCTAGTTTTTTTTTTCATCACGGGCTCAAGTCGAAGAATATCCTTAAGAAAATTAAAATACGTCGACGACATTGTGTGTGATATAAATATGTGCGGTGGCTTCCATTAATTTTGGCGAGTTGTACAAATTGGGAGAATTGGGTCAATTTCATTTGAGGGGGGGGCGGGGGGCTATCCTTTAATGTGTCACAGTACCAGAGAATCGCTACGAAATACTGATTGCTTTTCAAAAATTTAATTAAATCGCCCTTGATTTATGAGATTTTCGCAAATGTGCGGCCTCAGCTGCGAGGCTAATGATAAATAATTTTGCATAAAATAGTCATTATGTAGAGCGTATACCTCTCGCAATGTTTTAACCCTTTGAGGCGCAACCCTTTCCCAATGCTGAAAAAAGGGCAGCCGTTGACCATCGCTCGACTTAACTACCAGCAAGATGGCGGACGAATAGCTGGCTGTGCGCGAGCACAGCCAGCTGTCGTCAAAAAAGGGTCTCTAGATCTGTGGCACGCGATGAACGTTTCGATCGTCCGCCATCTTGCTGGTAGTTAAGTCGAAGCGATGGCAACGGCTGCCCTTTTTTCAGCATTGGGCAATCTATCCAGCTGTTCTCGCGTTCTTCCATTTTTCGGCAGATGTCAGTGGTGTTAAAAATAATCGTGACAATTTTTTTACGGGAAATGACGTGCTAATAAAAAGTAAAGGATTCTCGTGGAGCTATGTCACCCGCATCTATTTTTATAGAAATCCAATCTATTCTTCGTGACCTTCAACAGTCAAAATGTCAACAGTTTGGTGGTCTCAGAGCGAAACCACTGCGCGTTAAAGGGTTAAAGAACCAAAGCATTAGAGAAAGAGGTGCACCTTAATAAGGTAAATCACTAAAAAAATATTTTGAGTCATTCAGGACTTTCCCAATACATTAAGCGTGCTTCGATAAACAAATTACATTTTACTTAAAACTGAAACTACCGCGTGATGTATGTTAACGTGGGATTGCCTACCGCTTAGTTAGTTGTAAGGCGCCAGTCCTAAAATCAGGCACGTGACAATCACTTTTAATTTCACGAATTATTTATCATCATAGATATTTGGATTCAGTCTACATTATCGTAATAAATCTATTAATATCTATTTCGCTGTTATTTTACTGGCCTTTTCAATTTCATGAGCTGATTCAGTTTAATTAAAAATGATTCATTTTAATTAAAAAAAATCAGTTATTCAGTTAATGGGGGAAAAAGCCACACTCAAAATTGAACCCAATTACCACCAATCAATGTGTACAATATAATAGTCATTGGCCTTACCAGCTGTTATGACCATAAAATTGCTCTAATTCCATACTTTTCGAGCCAAAATGTGGACCTTTTTCCATAAATTGCTTATCAATCATTTTTAGTTCAACCCAGCACCCACTGAGAAAACTGTGAAAATGTTCGAAACAAGCCTGGTGTCAGCTTGGCATATCAATCTGTTACAGACTGCCTCACCGTCAGGTATTTAGCATATTAAGATGACGTTTTTAGCCTCTTGTGAAATAAGTGTAGAGTTAGGCTTATTTCGATTTCAAAAGTTTAATGCAAAGCTTTGAATTTCTTTATAACATCCTTTCATGATGTACACCAGGCTTGCCCATTTCGGCAGATCCAAGGAAAGTGCCCCCTTTGTCATGGCATTTCCCTCGAGCACACTTGGGCCATAAAGCGCGTCGAGCTGTTAACCCTTTAACGCGCAGTGTTCTCTCTCTGGGAACACCCAACTCTGACGTTTTGACTGTTGCCAGTCACGAAGCATCGATTGGATTTCTATAAAGATATTTACTTTTTAGCACGTCATTTCCCCGGCAAATAGGGTCACCATTCTTTTTAACAGCACTGGCCTCTGCTGAAAAATGGAAGCAAGCGAGAACAGCTGGATAGATTGCCTCATGCTGAAAAAAGGGCGGCCGTTGCCATCGCTCGACTGAACGACCCGCAAGAGGGCGGACGATCGAAACGTTCATCGCGTGCCACAGATCGAGAGACCTATTTTTGACGGCAGCTGGCTGTGCGGCACAGGCAGCTGTCGTCAAAAAAGGGGTCTCTCGATCTGTGGCACGCGATGAACGTTTCGATCGTCCGCCCCTCTTGCTGGTAGTACTGATACAAAGTAAGGCATTTAAAACATACATTTTCGCTCCAAGAGCTCCGCATTGGGGGTCCTTTTTCGGCCCAGGTTCCATCTGTCCTATAGGGACTCTGATCGGATAGGGAAGATGCGTGCAAAATATCCCTCTTTTGGGGATTATCGTTGCCCAGTTGCCACAGCGAAATGAGAATATATTTCACACAGCTTGAAGCGATCTATTCAGCCGAAAAAAAAGGACAGACGAGAATGTGAAAAAAAACAAATATATATATATATATATATATATATATATATCATATTCCCTTTATCCGCGAGAAACTGTTAAATGACATACGGCTGCATACAATTTCCGCCAATGTTTTCAAAAAGGTTCTTTTTTCCCCCTCTTTAATCTGATATTGAAGTCTGCAGTCTAAAATTTCCATTAATGCAATGTCATCAATTTTCGCTTAGCCCTCCCCCTCCCCCCGTTTTCTCTGAATCCGGCTTCTGGAAAGCTCCGATTTGATTTGCGCTTGGATGCTGCATTTTTAACCCTTTAACCAGTGGCGGCTCGTGGGATACAGCAAGTACAGCCGGTCTGCACTTGAAATTATCAGCACATACTTTAAAATAATTTATTCTACTCATTTTCCTAAATTCAGATTAGAATTGTGGAATTCCTACGGTAAATTAAAAAAAATCTCCGAAAAAAACCAAACACAAAACAAAAAAAACGTATTGTGGCCGGATCGCTCATTCAGAAAAATAGCACTTTAATCTTCCCGCAATTCAATTGGGAAAATCTTTGGTTCAGCCCAGAGCGCTGAAAAGAAAATGGGCAGCACCGTTGCCATGACAACGCCTACGTCAGCAGCCTCTCCGGCATAGGGAGTATGCAGCTGATACAGCCGATCGAAGATTTTCTAACGGCGGCTGAACTTGAGAACTCGACTCACTGATTGGGCTCTAACGAGAAGTGAGGGAGGGGGTAAGGAGAATATATATTTGGAAAACTCTCGACTTTATATTGCTGAATTTATCAAGAAGGTAAGCCTGAATAGACGCTTATGAATGGACAATGACCGATCAAAGCAGTATTGTTCTTAAGTAAGCAAGAACTGGCATTGAGAGGACATGGCGAGCGAGAAAATTCTTTAAACATGGGAAATTTTAAAGAACTTTTAAAATTATGGATATCTGTATTAAAACAACGCCTTTTTATGGGGACATCACTGACCGATTCGCATGTTTAAAAGAAAGGAGGATTGATTTGACTTATAAAAAAAAGTAAGTTTTCTTTTTTTTTTGTCTTTTCTTCTGAAGTTATCGTTACAAAAGAAAATTCTAAGGGAACTTCGAATCAGACACGGATGAATGCAATTTGGAGGATAAGAGCGGCTGGTTGAAATTTATGTCCATTTTATGGAAGTAAAATAGGATCTCTTACATTTTTTATGTAATTTCTTTTTCGCCGGTGAACGCTTTCGAATTCAGTAACAAAGATTTTCCAATTCTGTCCGGAGGAAAGGGGGGGGGGCTCATATGCTTCCGGCTGCACTAACAGTTTTGACCACGGGCCGCCACTGCCTTTAACGCGCAGTTTTCCCGCTCTGGGAACACCCAACTGTGACGTTTTGACTGTTGCCAGTCAGGAAGAACAAATTGGATTTCTATAAAAATAGTTGCGGATGACAAGGGCGAGCGATGAGCGATGGCAACGGCTGCCCTTTTTATCAGCATTGGGGAAGGGTTGCCCCTCAAAGGGTTAATACCAGTTTCGGAGTTGAAGAATGTTTTGATTTGTCCGTTGTTAAACCGTCCTCTCAGACTGCCGTCATCGCAAGTATTGCTACGAAAATGGATGAGCAAAAGATTTCGATTGAAATGAATCGATTCGGAATGAAAATCCGAATCTTGCAGTGATCTCGTGTTCTAATTGTCGCAAAGGTGGGAGACTGCTCCCCCTAACACTCGGAAATTCTGTTAAACTTGTCAAAACTAGACGGCTAGTTGGCAAACTTAGCCAAAAAAAAAAAAAAAAAATTAACGAAAACTGTAATTTACTTTTTGAAGTGTAACTTCTTTAGGCGCGTTGAGAGTGAAATTTCGGGGTTGCGTCACGGCAATAGCGTCATGATGAGGCTGGGACGATCTTGGATTTTAACCCTTTAAGGCGCGGGGATCCCGCTCTGGGAACACCCAACTCTGACGTTTTGACTGTTGCCAGTCACGAAGAATAGATTGGATTTCTATAAAAATAATTGCGGGTGACATAGCTCAACGAAAATCCTTAATTTTTAGCACGTCATTTCCCGTAAAAAAATGGTCACGATTATTTTCAACAGCACTGACATCTGCTGAGAAATGGAAGAATGCGAGAACGGCTAGACAGATTGCCCAATGCTGAAAAAAGGGCAGCCGTTGCCATCGCTCGACTTAACTACCAGCAAGAGGGCAGACGAACGAAACGTTCATCGCGTGCCACAGATCTAGAGACCCTTTTTTTGACGACAGCTGGCTGTGCCGCACAGCCTCAGCCAGCTGTCTTAAAAAAAGGGGTCTCTAGAACTGTGGCACGCGATGAACGTTTCGTTCGTCCGCCCTCTTGCTGGTCGTTAAGTCGAGTGATGGAACGGCTGCCCTTTTTTCAGCATTGGGAAAGGGTTGCGCCTCAAAGGTTTAACAGACGGAGAGAGCTACCGGATAGATCGCCAGAGGGAAAGAAACAAAAATAGTAAAGCATGCTATACTCTATTGCTGTAGAGAGTTTTCTTTCTCCTCCTTTTTATTACATTCGTTCTTATTTAATTTTTGAATTAGTGTTTGAATTACTTTGTATTTTTCGTTATTTTTCGACCGTTTTCTGTCTTTGCTCTCCGAAAACGAAGGCTTCCGATCGTCCGAAAGATAAAATAATGACACGATCGGAAAGAGGAGAGAATTTATTTCTAAAGAGACCTTCATTTCTCAATCAGCTGCATTTCCCGATTTTTGATAAATAAAAAATCGACAACCCTTTTCTCCGGTAAATTCGGGTGATTTTCAGAACGAGGAGCCTATCTCGGCTCGCATCTAAAAAGCTATGGAATATTTCGACTAAAGAAATATATACTGTTACGGACAAACTGCTCAGCTTTCGTTTAAAAAAAAAATCTGGAGTGACTCCACTCGACTTTCCGAACACTTACGATTAAGATCATGACCAAGCACTTAAATAAATTTTAATCGATGAATCATTCAAACATATATACCAAATGGAAACTCAATCGAATGCACCGTTTAAACGCTTGCGCACTTTCAAGAATGTCTCCCCATGTGCCATTATGCCATAATATAAAAGAAATTTTTGTCGTAGCCCTGTAGAAAAACTATAAGTCTTATACACACCAAAATTAATACTGGTCTTAAGATGGTGATTTATAACATATATACTCAATTTCAGCTCAATCGAAGTTACCATTTAAACGCTAGCGCACTTTAAAGAATTTCCCCCATTGGCCAGAATGTAAAAGAAATCTTTGTAGTAGCCCTGCAGAAAAACTATAAGTCCTATACACACCCAAATCAATACCGGTCTTGCGACGGTGGTTTATGAGATATATATCCAATTTGAGCTGAATCGAATGCTCCGTTCAGGAGCTATCGTGTTCACTCACATATATATATATATATATATATATATATATATATATATATATATATATATATATATATATACACACACACACACACACACACATACATACATACATACATACATACATACATACATACATCTCGTAAAAATAGCATAAATGGATTCAGAAGCCCTCGAAACGTGTAAAAACACCAAAATCTCGAAGTCGAATTTTTTCATGATGACAATACTTTCCTTACATGGTACATGTTGGGAAAGTAAAAATCAAGCGTCTAGGATAATTCTTTTGATCAGCTAAAAAATTAACCAATTCCCTGCTGGTGGTTCGTTTTCGCACCATTTAAATTTTCTTTTTCAAGGCCTTAAATTGGGACAAGCAGTTTTTGTTTAATTGTTTCATGTAAATGAAGAGTTATAATTTTACAAAATACTTTTTAATACTAACTGGTACCTATTTGTAATTTAAAAAAAAAATGTGAATGTAATGCAATTTAAAGTTTCAATTTTTAATAAGATTATCGATCTCAAAATAGATAGCGCCATAGGATGAACACGTCTTCGCTAAAAAAAATTCAGTAATTTTATTCTTTAAGAACAAACTGGCATCTGCAGGTAAGATCGTTGTTTAATTTTTCCTTGTATTGTTAAAGCTTAAAATTATGGGTGCGAAAATGCACCATCAGCATGAAGCAGTATAAAAATAGAATAAGAGAAGTTTGAACTTATTTTTTCATTCTTTTTTTAGCTAGTTTTTTTGGTCGAAATAGACGATTTTTGACTCTTCCAGAAGCCATTCATTTATTTAATGATTTTATGTAAGATTTTTCATATTTTCTTGTATGTATTTTTTTATAATGGTTCCTGCTGATGGTGCGTTTTTGAACCATTTTGTTGCTACCACAGAAATAATTTTTTTTTTTTTTTTTGCATTTATGTGTTATTTAGCAAGCATATAACGTAGAAAAATAGTATCTTGCAAAAACTTTCATCAGAAGTATGTGCGGCAGGGAAAGTGTGTGCGGCAGGGCGTTATGTGCGGCAGGGCGTTATGAGCGGCAGGGCGTTAATTAGTAAAACCCATACGAAAAGAATTTGAGACTTCCGAAGACAGAAGAAGGGATTTTTCGATTAGCTTCACGTGACATCAAAATGAAGAACCAGTGAGGGAATAATTCTTTTCTCCGGAGAGTGTGTGGATGGAGCTCCGAAAAAAAAAAAAAAAAAAAAAAAAAAAACACCCTTCTGTTTTTTTTTTTCTTAAGTGAAACTTTTTTTAATACTATGCCTCAATAATTTGACTGCCTACAACATCTCACTTTTGATCTGTTTTCAAGTGTTATCTTTAATTTTAGTCTTTAATTTTTATCTCTGACTACTTATTTGACAATCGAACAGATTTTAATCAATCTCGCCAAAGAAGTTCCACTTCTGATACGTGTGCTCTGCACACACGCTCTTTTTTTTTTTTCTGGTCCACTTAGCGAAATGACACAAACCCAGTTGGCAGAAGTAAGAAGTTGGTAATATATTTGATCGAAAAAATAAATAAGTTGGTAAAAACCGATACTTGACTTGCCAGTCTATCTCCCCCCCCCCTTCCCTAAAAAAAGTCTTAGCAATGGCCCTGATGGATCTGTGTTTATAGCTTTCTGTAACCTTTCCTATGAATTTTTAGTTTTGAGGGTCGTCTACATATCTATTTGTGGCTCAGCATTGACATTTCCAAAGCAAACCGTTATTTTGCATCTGCTCGGTTTTTTTGATGAGCTGGCTGTGCGCGTGCACAGCCAGCTGCGTCAAAAAAGGGTCTCTAGATCTGTGGCACGCGATGAACGTTTCGATCGTCTGCCCTCTTGCTGGTAGTTAAGTCGAGCGATGGCAACGGCTGCCCTTTTTTCAGCATTGGGAAAGGGTTGCGCCTCAAAGGGTTAAGAGTGCAAAAGACAAGGGGAAAGGAGTGCACGTGGCATGATGGGACACGGGCCACACTAGGATGATAAATAGTTTGAGCATGATTCAAAAGCCAAGAATTAGGAAATTATGCCTTAACTAGACCTGTATTGCAACCCACTGCAAACTCGTCATTGTCACAATTCATCTTGTATGGAAGTTGCAGCCATTTTTGTCTTTACTATCACTATTTTAAAAGCAGACGTATTGTTTTTTTTTTTTACTTTCCGAACATGTACCATGTAAGGAAAGTATTGTAATCATGAAAAAATTCGAGAGATTTTGGTGTATTGACACGTTTTGAGGTCTTCTGAATTCATTTATGCTATTTTTACGAGATGTATGTATGTATGTGTGTGTGTGTGTGTGTGTGTATGTGTGTTTGTGTGTATGTGAGTGAACACGATAGCTCCTGAACAGGGCATTCGATGGAGCTCAAATTGGGTATATATGTTATAAACCACCGTCGCAAGACCGGTATTGATTTGGGTGTGTATAGGACTTATAGTTTTTCTACAGGGCTACGACCAAGATTTCTTTTACATTATGGCCTATGGAGGAAAATTCTGGAAAGTGCGCTAGCGTTTAAACGGTACATTCGATTGAGCTCCAATTGGGTATACATGTTATAAACCACCATTGTAAGACCGGTATTGATTTTGATGTTCATAGGACTTATAGTTTTTCTACAGGGCTACGACAAAGATTTTTTTTACATTATGGCCTATGGGGAGAAATTCTTGAAAGTGCGCTAGCGTTTAAACGGTACATTTGATCGAGCTTCAATTTGGTATATATGTTTGAATGATTCATCGATTAAAATTTATTTAAATGCTTGGTCATGATCTTAATCGTAAGTGTTCGGAAAGTCGAGTGGAGTCACTCCAGATTTTTTTTTTTTTTGATTTGAGCACTAAATTATCATCCAATGATCAGTATCTTTGCTTTAATTTAAAGCTTAACTTTTCTTAATTACATGCATGTAATGTCTTTTATTCTATTGATAAATTTTACACAACTTTTGAGTTACGGATTTAAAAGATCTTTATAGGGGGGGGGGTGGCGAAAATCAGGTACTCACAGTTTTCTAGCGACTGAAAACTTACTTTCTGTATAAGTAAAAATCAATGAATATTTCTAACTTTCAGATACAGTACACAGACTGGGAAGTAAAACATTTAAAAAAAATTCCCCCAATTTGTTAAAAAGTTTCTAACAAACGCAAAACAAGTATCCAATTTTAATTTTAATTAATGATCATAAATCTAGTAAAGTATGTCACACAGAAAGATACACATATATGCATGCACATATTAATAGAGATTAATAGGAAAGCTTATTGAATGTGTTTGAACTAATGAGGGGGTAAAATCTAATAAAGAAATTTGTAAATAACACTCTCATGAATAAAAAATATAGTAGAGTGCAATCGTTTCGGTTTGTACAAAAGGTCCACTCTTCACCAGTTGTAACAAGTTCCAACTTCTACTGGATCGAACTATACTGTTTTTAACACTTTCAACAAAGTAGAAAAGAGTTTAGGATTTCAGTTTATTTGTCTGTCTGTGCCTACGTTCTCTAATTTCCGTATACATGCATCGACTGCTACGAAATTTACATCTATTATTCCTTTGTACTGCACCCTATGCCCTATGGAAAAAAAAATGTATGTAGCATTGATAGTTCTTTTATGGGATTATGCAAAAGAATTCAAATACATCACGTTGTACAGGCAGTTCTTGTTTGAAGCGTATTTTACAGATATCTATTTCAAAGGAAACACAATGGATGCAGTTATTAAGGATTACAAGAGCATGATTTCTATTGAAAAGAGTGCATATAACATTCGCAGTCGTTTACAGGATCCCTCAAAAGAATCCCAGTACATTACGGTCTGCGGTATTTTAGAGATATTTTATTTATTTCAAGTGCAAAATTCAATAAGTTTATAAAGGCTTTTAAAAATTTACTCTTAATTTTAAAGATGTAAATAAATGTCGAAGATCTTTCCCTTAAAAACAGGGTCTGACAAGATTACGTCAATAGTGATATACAGCTTTCTTCGTGCTTATCTCCGTAAGCTCTCAAAGTTTGACAACGATACATCGTCCACTTTGGCGCAAAATAAAAACTGTTGTGTCGGAAAGTTTTACATAATCGATGCGTTTGGTACGGTTTATCTTTCTCGTTATTCATGTGCGTCAGTTGCAAAGTTTCTTATTAGCATTAATTAGTATTAATTATACTGGGTGATTCAAAATAGAAGTTAAAGCGATTATTTTTTAAACCGAAAGTGATCGAAACATACTTCCAATTAGAAAAGTTCGTCGAATAAAGAGTAGCTTTCAGATAGGACAACTTTTTTACAGGGGGCTGTATACATATTAACATACGTATTCATACGTTGTATGTGTGTATGTGTGTATGTGTGTGTGTGTGTATGTGTGTTTGTGTGTATGTGAGTGAACACGATAGCTCCTGAACGGGGCATGCGATTGAGCTCAAATTGGATATATATGTCATAAACCACCGTCGCAAGACCGGTATTGATTTGGGTGTGTATAGGACTTATAGTTTTTCTACAGGGCTGCGACAAAGATTTCTTTTACATTATGGCCTATAGGGAGAAATTCTTGAAAATGCGCTAGCGTTTAAACGGTACTTCCGATTGAGCTCAAAAAGTGTATATATGTTATAAACCACCGTCGCAAGACCTGTATTTATTTTGGTGTGTATAGGTCTTATAGTTTTTCTACAGGGCTACGACAAAGATTTCTTTTACATTATGGCCTATAGGGGGAAATTCTAGAAAGTGCGCTAGCGTTTAAACGGTCCATTCGATTGAGCTCAAATTGGGTATACATGTTATAAACCACCATCGCAAGACCGGTATTGATTTTGGTGTGTATAGGACTTATAGTTTTTCTACAGGGCTACGACAAAGATTTCTTTTACATTATGGCCTATGGGGAGACATTCTTGAAAGTGCGCTAGCGTTTAAACGGTACATTCCATTGAGCTTAAATTTGGTATATATATTTGAATGATTCATCGATTAAAATTTATTTAAATGCTTGGTCATCATCTTAATCGTAAGTGTTCGGAAAGTCGAGTGGAGTCACTCCAGATTTCCTACCCTTTATATTTAGAAGAATGTTGCACTTTGCCTAAGAAAATGAATAAAACAAATCCCGTGTCTCTAAGTGAAATAGTTAGCGAGAAAATTCATTTTGAAACTGATGACTGACCCACTTTACCTACTGTGTTGGGCGTCCGTTTTCAGGCAAAAAAAAATCTTTACTTTAGGGGGACCCCCTATGAGTTGATAAAAGATAAATAACGATCCCATTATTGGGAAAAGCGATTAAACGCATTCAAACGTGTGGAAATGAACAGGCACAGCTTTACCTAAAATGATCGGTACTCCTTTATGAAAATCAGCGATTATGTAGTCTTTTAGTGGGGGGTCGTCCACTCATGACATCACGCTTCTCGAGAAGGATTTTTAAAATGTGAAAGAGAATGGCCAAATAATGGCGTAGGTTACTATGGTGTGGTCACTTTCACCAGAAACTGCCAAACATGCTTTACAGCAAAATTCTAGCTAAATTAGGATTTGAGGAGTCAACTGTGTGTCTATCGAGTGACTATTAACATAAATGAACGTCAGTTGAAAAGTAACTGCATTTTCTCACTTTTGGGACAGCCCCTTAGTGCTTGGAGACCCATGCCAAAATGTTCAAATTGCAATATCTTACTAACTATTTCACTTAGAGACACGGGATTTGTTTTATTCATTTTCTTAGACAAAGAGCCACATTCTTCTAAATATAAAGGGTAGGAAAAGAGGGAAGGTATAAAAATTAAATTTCGTATTTTAATATGTATACAACCCCCAGTAAAAAAAATGCCCTATCTGAATGCTAGTCTTAATTGGACGAACTTTTCTAATTGGAAGTATGTTTCGATCACTTACGGTTTAAAGGGTCAGGTAGCTTTGAGCGTTGAAAATCTCCACAAAAATTGACCATAACTGCATTTGCCATAGCTCTACAAGTAAAAATACTGTAAACTTGCATTTTTTACCAGTTATTTAGAAAGCTTTTATGAACCTTTTACAGCTCTTGGAATAGTTCCACATATTAAATTAAATTTTGTATAATTAAAAGAATTCGAGCTCATTTTTTGCTTATTTACAGTCTTGCGCGCAGCATTTCATAAAATATATATAGCATAGTAGCTTAAAAATTTCCATACATAAAGAAAAATATCCTTAAATGAAAATAATGAAAAAGAATTTTGTTGGGATGCATGTAACGTTATAATTTTTACATTTATTTGCATAATTATGCGAATGATAGTTATAAAAATTGCAATTATTCTTTTTTTAAAAGAAAAGAAGTGTCCCAGCAAAATTATTTTTCGTCATTTTAATAATAAGCTTTTTTTCTATGTCTATAACATTTTTTAAGTTACTGTGATACATATATTTTGTGAAATATTGCGCGCAAGACTGTAAATAAGCAAAAAATAAGCTCCAATACTTTTAGTTATTCAAA
This sequence comes from Cheiracanthium punctorium, assembly GCA_038373885.1. Taxonomy (NCBI): domain Eukaryota; kingdom Metazoa; phylum Arthropoda; class Arachnida; order Araneae; family Cheiracanthiidae; genus Cheiracanthium; species Cheiracanthium punctorium. Next base: position 27,754 of record JAWZYV010009298.1, on the reverse strand, counting down.
ATTTAATTTAATATGTAGAACTATTCCAAGAGCTGTAAAAGGTTCACAAAAGATTTCTAAATAACTGGTAAAAATTGCAAGTTTACAAAATTGCTACTTGTAGAGCTATGGCAAATGCAGTTATGGTCAATTTTCGTGGAGATTTTCAACGCTTAAAGCTACCTGACCCCTTAAAAAAACAATCGCCTTAACATCTATATTTTGAATCCCCGGTATACTAATAGGATGAAGATATGATAATAAGATAATAACATCCTAGTATTTCTAAAATCGAGTACACACAATTCCCTAACAAATCGAAAACTTGCTTTCTCTTTTAAAGCGAAAACAACAAAAAAAATCGATGTGTATTTTTAGCTTTCAATAACATTAGAAAAAAAGAAGGGGGGGGGGGGGAAAGAAAGTACTATTCAGTACCTGGCAGTGTTGTTGACCACTCCGCGCGCCAGGCTTCGCGTTGTTTACGGTACTGGTCGACAGGGCAGACGAGGAACTGTGGGCGCCGCTGGATACGGGCACGGGGGCTGCTGAGGAGCTGGCGGATACTTTCGAATGGTGCTGCTGGGGCAGTACCACTGTCATAACGCTGAACATCTATGAAACGGGTTTCTTTTAGCAGCGACCGCGCACACTTCAGAGTGACATCGGACTAATCTTCCTGGAGCAAGTAACAACCATACACAACCTTTTTATAACGTCAAAGAAGATTAAAAAAAAAAAAAAAAAGCGACTTCCGCGCCAGCACAAACACAACACAACACAACGCAACGCAACCAGCAACCGGGACTGGAGGCGGCCGAGTGATGGTCGGGGGGGAAAAGCAAGGCAGAGAGAGGGCTGCGTGTTGTAGTTATAACTCTCCGATAGAAACGGGGCGCTCTCGGCGGCGCGGGGCGTGGAAATAATCGATAGGAGTAGAATGCACGAGTGTGCCCCTCCACCCCCCCCCTTTTTTCAGAAGTTGACGGGTTTTCTGGCTTTTATAGGATGGAAAAAAAGAGGGGGTGGGGGGTTATTAGTCGATGGGTTGGTAAATGAATCGCTGGGGGGTGGGGGCGAGGGGAGTGGTATTGTCGATGAATCGGTGGTTTCATTTTTTATTGCCCTGGAGTGCGTGTTGGCCAGAGCCCCTGCGCTAAAATTTTGGAAGGCGATTTCTGTGGGCATGATTTAAATGCGGAGGGTTCCAAGCGATTGAGCTGCGGATTCATTTGAGAAATTCATCTGTTTCACAGTGGCCAAAACGTTTGTTTTTCATGTGATGGAAGCCGTATGAGCGGTTGAGTCAGTGGCGGATCCAAGAGGGGGCAGGGGGGGCGAAGGAACGATCGCTTACTCCCCCCCCCCTAAGCGCACTTAAATCCATTGTTGCGTAACCCACTATTGCTACAATGCTTAACCTGTTCGCTCTCATTATGAAAAAGATCTAATGCAGAAGCCGACTTCGTGCGATTACACGATCATCTGTAATCGATTACAAGAATGGATATGGATTACGATTACTAACAATTTCCAAAAAAAGATTATGACTAATGAATGTTAATTTATTAAAATAAGTGTAATCTTGATGTTAAAGAAATCAAATACCTATAGAATTCGTCAATAATGCAATTTTATCATAGCATTTTTTGTAAAATTTGTAAAATATTTAGTCATCGATTACAGTCGATTGTAATCGGCACGAAATCTGCACAGAAGACTCCTTTGACCGATATTACTTATGAGAATGGGAGGCAACATCGGTCAAAGAAAGAGCGTCGTCTCCTTTTTTTTTATGATGAAAGCGAACAGGTTATACATGAGCTCAGTGTTATAAATGAACAGAGAAAAAGAAAGAGAAAGAGATACCCTTGTCTTATAATATTTTCTTCTTACTTATCGTCTCCCTTGAAACATTTCTTGGATCCGTCAGTGTTTTTACGGAGGCAAACGTCTTTGTTCTTCATGCAATAAATCCTCCGAACAGCTGAGCCATAAAACTTCCGTTCAGACTTCCAGTTTCAGTTGCAGCACACCAGGGACACGATCGTAATTTTCGTAATAAAGCGAAAAAAAATCTTGGAAAGAAAGAAAAACAGCCCCATTCGCTTAACCCTTTAACGCGCAGTGTTCCCGCTCTCGGAACACCAAATCTGACGTTTTGACTGTTGCCAGTCACGAAGAATTGATATGATTTCTATAAAAATAGTAGCGGGTGACATAGCTCCAAGAGAATCCTTTACTTTTTAGCACGTCGTTTCCCGTAAAATAATGGTCACGATTATTTTTAACAGTACCGACATCTGCTGAAAAATGGAAGAATGCGAGAAAGATTGCCCCATGCTGAAAAAAGGGCAGCCGTTGCCATCGCTCGACTGAACGGCCAGCAAGAGGGCGGACGATTGAAACGTTCATCGCGTGCCACAGATCGAGAGACCCTTTTTTTTCGCGCAGCTGGCTGTGCCAAAAAATAGTTGCTGGTAGTTAAATCGTTGCAAATTGTTGCTGGTACTTAAATCGTTGCAAATTGCCATCGCTCGATTTAACTACCAGCAACAATGGCTGCCCTTTTTTAAGCATTGGAAAGGGTTCCGCCTCAAAGGGTTAAATGCCGCCTGAGGTAGTGTAGTGGTGCAGTAAAGTCGGCCGCCTACCGGGTGCCCACACAATAAAATGGCCAATACTTCGGACCTTATTAATGGTGAATGACTGATAATCACAAGCGCCCACGCTTAAAATTTTTTCTAAAATTCACACCGTTTTTTTTTTGCTTTAAACTTCATTTAAACTGACGTTCGAAGCAGCACAAAACTGGTGACCCATGCAAGGAAAAAAGAAATTGCAAATTTTGTCAAAAATCCCGTGTTTAAAACAAATAAAATTTTCGATCTGCTAACTTAACTGTTTTGAAAATGAATGAATGGAATTAATTTAGTAAATAGTTTCAAGATTGTATTTGTTCTTGATGTCGTGTGTTTTCCTTAATGCTTTTTAAAGATGCTTAAAAAATACTGCTAGAGAAGAAAAGAATCTGTTTAGCAGCTTATTCTCTATTAAAAGTGCTATTTAAAAAAATTATCGTGGTATAAAATAAAAATGGTATATTTCGTATTTTAGAAATCAAAGTACATTTATCCTGTAGGGCAGAGTTTCTTGAACTGTGGGTCGCGACCCCAATTGGGGTCGCGGGACCTACAGCAGAGGTCGCTAAAATTTTTAGGAATTTTTATATTTCTTTAGCTCTTTATAATAATGTACGGCATTTTCGTCTTCAAGCACCATAGAATCAAAGTGTCGATCAAATCGTCAATATTAAAGCATATTTATTCCAATGCAGCAAGCGAGTAATGAACACAGTTCTATCGCCAGGTGGATACAGAGCACACATTTCAAAGGAAATGGAAAAAGGAAAGCACACATACAGGCAAAATAACTGAACAGTGAACTCAGAACTATGCACAAAATCAGGGCAATAAACAGAAAAAAAAAAGTTCTCTCGCTTCCCAGTAGCGGGAGTAAATGGATTCTCTTTTTAACCCTATAATGGATTCCCTTTTTAGAATTCGAATTAGATTCCCTATTTACGCTTGGATGCTGCATTCTTAACCCTTTAACGCGCAGTGTTCCCGCTCTGGGAACACCAAACTCTCACGTTTTGACTGTTGCCAGTCACGAAGAATAGATTGGATTTCTATAAAAATAGTTGCGAGTGACAGAGCTCCACGAGAATCCTTGCTTTTTTTTAGCACGTCGTTTCCCGTACAAAAAATTGCCACGATTATTTTTAACAGCACTGACATCTGCTGAAAAATGGAAGAATGCGAGAACAGCTGGATAGATAGCCCCATGCTGAAAAAAAGGGCAGCCGTTGCCATCGCTGGACTTAACTACCAGCAAGATGGCGGACGATTGAAACGTTCATAGCGTGCCACAGATCGAGAGACCCTTTTTTGACGACAGCTGGCTGTGCCGGCACAGGCAACAAATAAAGTGAAAATCAATGCAGGTATTTAAATAACTGATAAAAATAAACCTTGAAGTACGAATATATAATAAATATATGATAACTCGGCTGTTCGAGCCTCGTCAGGGGGAGACACCTCTGAACCCCCCTAATTTTTTAGTTTCATGATTGCCATATTAAAACGATATTAATTGACTATGTGATACCCCTTTTTCTTTTTCCTTTATTCTTCCTTTAAATTTATTTCATCGACTGGAAGTAGGAGGGTTTCCTGATCTTTCCTTGCAATTGCAAACGTGTGTTGATGATAACTGAAATAACTCTAATTTTTAGTATCTATCTTAACACACCAAAAATTTTGCTTGTCGTTATTGGATAGTGTTGAGAGAGCTTTAGGCGAGTAGGGTTGCTGTATTTCGCCCGGTAACCCTATTAGCAAGTCATAGAGTGAATAAGAATCCCATGCTGTTAGGGTTATGTTTAAAATTATTCTTTTTTCCACTTTCACATTCGCTAGCCCAGTGCCTGATGCGTTTACACCTTTTACAAGTTATTCTTGATGCATCCTCAATTTTATGAGGCCATGTTTTATGTTTCCATGTTTCGTAATTATTCAGCGTTTCAATTCGCCAAGTTCCAGTCGCCATTTTGAGGATGAATGATGGAGCCTTGAAACGAAAGTTAAAAATCAGCCAATAAATAAATGAATCCATCTGGTGTCCATAACCTTTTAGAAATGTTAGCAGAGTTAGGGTACAAATATAGTAAGAGTGGGATTTTAACAAAACATTTATCTTATTAAATTAGAACGGAAGAAACAGGCACATCTCATAACAAGGTAACATCAAAAAGGAAAAAAAGTATAGAAAAAATAAAAAGAATGTGTGCGCGAGCAGTCAAGTAGATAAATGTTTATTGAGGGATACAGAATTCAGGAGGATAAGACATTGCACAGTAAAAAAAAATAAGCAAATCAATACTCAACAATTTTCTTAAGCTGTTGAAATTTTTATGATTGTAACCTATTTATAGAAAAATACATGTGATGCATATTCTACAGCTTATGAAATATTGTAACTATTGAATAGTAATTCTGTTCTTACAAATGTATATTGTTGTGGCAACACTTAAACTCTTAATTTTTATTTTTACTTGTGTGGCAACAGTTGTTCTTGTTTTTGTCATGTAGTGAGCATTCTAAGCATGTTGTGATTTAACTTGTTCCTGTTCCTAATAAGACTATAATACTAACTTTAATTTAGTATTCTAATAGGTTATGGGCCCAGGATTACTCTGTTTAATTTTAGAAGGTATTAATCTTTACAAGTAGATGTGTTCTACTACTGCATATGTTGCATAAAGTTTGATTAAAGAATCCTGCTTAGGCCTAACTAGTTCAACATTGTCTAGCATTGAGATATCCTCAATAAACAAGTTCAATGGTAAAAATTACTCACAATGGAAGTTCCAAATAAACTGTGCATTAAAAGCAAAAGGTGTTTTCACAGTATCAAATGGGACAAGAACAAAACCAGAAGATGCTGCTGCAAAAATTGAAAAATGGGAAAAAGATGATGCAATAGCAATGTATACAATCTCCTCTGCTATGGAATTGACACAAATAAATTTAATAGAAAGTTGTGAGTCATCTAAGGAAGTAATGGATAAACTGGACTCGATCTTTAAACAGAGATCAGACTTCAATAAAATGCTGATACTTGATAAATTCCATCAGCTAAAAATGGATTCCAATGAAACTGTTGCAAAACGTATTGCTAAAGTTGAAAACCTTGCTCATCAAATAAAAGATGCTGGTGAAAGTATAAGTGATGCTACGATAGTGACGAAAATATTAGGAACTTTGCCACAAAAATATCGAAATTTTAGACAAGCTTGGTTGTCTATGGATGAAAGTAGACAAACTGTCTCACATCTCACAGCGAGACTCATCGATGAAGAAATATCCTTAGATCAAATCGAACAAGAGGAAACTGCATTCTTAGCATTGTCAGCAAGCTTCTATAAAAACAAACCAAGAGGTACGAACAGAGGTGGGAATCATTCCAATAAAAAATACCAGACTGAAACAAACTACAATAACCAAAAGAAAAGTGTTGATAAATCGAAGTTAACGTGTTATTGCTGTCACAAAAAGGGACATTTTGCACGAGACTGTCGTTCCAGACCAAGAGGAAAGATAAATAATCAAAACCATGAACAGGAAGGCAGTACTCACAATGCATTTAGTACAGAAGTCCAAGAATCGCTAAATTCTACTGAAGACCATTGGACAATGGACAGTGGTGCTTCTGCTCACATGACTTACAATCTGAACTACCTTAATAATTTCAAAGAAATGAATGGAAACGAAACCATTCGTCTTGGTAATAATCTCGAGCTTCCTATAAAGGGTAAGGGAGATGTAATGATTTTGAAATTAATCAATGGTAAGTGGATAGAAGGTGAAATGCAAAATGTTCTCTACATTCCAGACCTGAAGAAGAATCTTTTCTCTGAAGGTGTAATTACTGGAAAAGGAATGAAAATAGTAAAAATGAATGACCAAGCACACATATATTATGATAGGAATGAAGTTATTGGTACAGCAGTTCGTACATCAAATAATTTGTATCAGATGTTGTTTAAAACACTAAAACCAATTGAAGCTAATGCAGCTGCTACAGATAGCATTAAACTGTGGCATGAGAGAGTTGGTCACATAAATTTTAAAGCCCTTATGGAGTTAAGTGAAAAGGGAATTATTGATAATATAGATTTTTCAGTTGTTCAGTAATATAGGTTGTCAGTATGGCAAACAACATAAATTATCTTTCAGTCATAGAAATTACAAAGCAAACAAACCTGGTGAATTAATCTATAGTGATTTGTGTGGTCCAATGTCAACTACATCACTAGGTGGTGCGAATTATTTTGTAATTTTAAAGATGACTTTAGTGGTTATATTTTTTCTGCATTTTTGAAACATAAGAGTGATGCATTAGAACACTTCAAAACCTTTGTGTCTCTTTGTGAAAACAAGCATTCTACAAGAATAAAAGTCCTCAGAGTAGATAATGGTGGAGAATATATCAACCATAACTTCAAAGATTTTCTCCATAAGAAAGGCATAGAACTTGAAACCACTGCTCCTTACACACCACAGCAGAATGGAAGAGCTGAAAGGAATATGAGAACTATAATGGAAAGTGCTCGATCAATGCTATACAGCAAGAAGTTACCTTTGTTTTTGTGGGGTGAAGCAGTTAATACAGCTGTGTACATTCTAAATCGTACACCAACTAGTCAGTCACCTGTATTTACACCACATGAACTGTGGACAGGTAAACAGGTATCTCTAAAACACTTAAGAACCTTCGGTTCAGAAGCTTATATGCATGTGCCTGATCAATTGCGTAAGAAGCTAATGCCAAAAAGTAACAAAATAATTTTCGTGGGATATGAGAGAAATTCGACAAATTATCGACTCTTTGATACAGTCACAAAAACAATAAAAATCTCGAGGAATGTCATGTTTGATGAGTGCTCAGATACATCAGTTAGTTTTCCACAAGAGACAATTTCAATTAGTAATTTTGAATGTCAAGATAATGCCACTGATTTAGAAAATGGAATGGACTCGAATATGAATCGGAAAATGCATCGCAGAATCCAGATGATGATGAGGAAATTCAACCAAACAATTTCAGACCCAGGCAAAATTTAAGAATTCCTAGACGTTATGATGTAAATATTGCTGAAATACCAAAGACATATGAAGAAGCAATTAACTCACACCAGTCCAGGGAGTGGATAGAGGCAATAAAAGAAGAGCTGGACTCCCTACAGAAAAACAACACCTGACAATTGGTACAATGCCCAAAAGAAAAAAAAATGTAACTGGTTCAAAGTGGGTGTTCAACATTAAGTACTTGCCTAATGGAAAGATAGAACGTTTTAAAGCTCGCATGTGTGCTGAAAGGTTCTCACAAGTTGAGGGAGTTGATTTTAATAAAACATTCTCCCCAAATTCCAGATATGACACAATACGAACCATTCTGGCAATTGCTGCTCAACGGAACTTTAAAATAATGCAATGTGACATAAAAACTGCTTTCTTACATGGTGAAATTGACGAGGAATTATACATGCAACCGCCTCCAGGTCTAGCTGCTGGTACAGATTTGGTTTGTAAGTTAAGAAAATCTTTGTACGGTTTAAAGCAGTCCTCAAGGTGTTGGAACCAGAAGTTTTCAGATTTCTTGCTGAAATTTGGATTCAAGCAAAGTATGGCTGACCCTTGTCTATTTCATGGTGTTTTTAAAGGTAAGAAGGTTCTACTTATTCTGTATGTTGATGATGTTCTCTTACTTTGAAGATGAAGGGATCTTGGATGACATTATGAAAAACATGAATGAAAACTTTGAAGCCACTGTTTGTAAGTCAGGTTGTTTTGTTGGGATCGAGATAGAAAAAAACAAAGATGGTTCACTTTTTATCCATTCACAAGCATACATTAAGAAAATTTTAAAGCAGTTCAACTTCGAAAATTGTAATCCAGTTAATGTTCCCTCAGACCCTAATGTTATACTGTCATCAGAATCAGATATAATTTCAGAAGAAAGTGATGTGCCATATCGTGAAGCAGTTGGATGTTTAATGTTCCTGTCATCTACCACACGTCCTGATATTACATATGCTGCAAATCTTGTAAGCAGATTCCAAAACAATTACAGCCAAGTACATTGGAATGCTGTCAAAAGAATAATGAAATATTTGAAGGGAACACCACATCACAGAATTTATTATATGTCTGGATCAGAAAATCCTTACCTTGTAGGTTATTCTGATCAGATTTCGCTGGTGACACAGACACCAGAAGATCTACCAGTGGATATGTTTTCATGCTATCAAGTGGTGCTATTACATGGTGCACAAGTAGGCAAACTTCTGTATCAACATCAACAACAGAATCTGAATATATAGTGGCATCTACTGCTGTGAAAGAAGTTATGTGGCTTCGCCAGTTGCTGTGCGACATAAGTGAAACATCATTTTGTGATAAAGGTGTTACTCTGCACATAGACAATCAAAGTGCAATTTAGCTGGTTAAAAACCCTGTGTACCACAAGCGTAGTAAACATATTGATGTGAAATTCCACTTTATACGAGAAAAGTATCAATATAACACTGTAAACATTGAGTATGTTCCCAGTAGTGAACAATTAGCTGATCTTTTTACAAAGGCCTTGTCTAGGGACAAATTTGAAAAACTTAGAACTCTTTTAAACATTCTTGTTAAACACTAAGTCGATATCTTTGTATTTTTTGTTGTTGTTGTTTTGACTATATGTAAACCAAGAGTGTTTCAATTTTCTTAAATTTTTTTGGTAACTAGGGGCCAAGGCCCCCAGACTCCCTACGCTCGCTTTTCGTATGAGGGATTCGGCCCCTAATCAGGCTTATTCCTAAAAAAGACATAATTTCAACAGACAAAAACCGAAGATTGGATCAGATAGAATGTTACTGAGCTAAGCTACACATTGCTTGGTTCTTGCATCTTCATTGGTACATAAAAATTTAAACTTCACACTACAGTAGACCCCCTACCCCTCATAAAACGGAAGATATTTTGTTATGGGAATCCGTGTTGTACGGGTCCATAGCTATACTCCACCTGGATTGCGGAATCCGCTTATAATCGCTGGAAAATTTATGTGCACTCCTAAGAAACACAATGATATTTAATGTTGCCATTCAAAAGTTAGATTAATTAGGAGCTAAAGCGTAATAAAATCAGAACATCTGTTTCAGCTGTATTTTTAATAATGTAAAACCTATTGGACACCTTGCGAATTGGCCACCCATGGCGATTTTTCATTATTTGGCGACTTGCATACATGTAAAGTTAATAAAAGCTACGGAACAGACAGAATAGCCTGCCACCCATGGTGACTTTTCATTATTTGGCGATTGACACATGCTCACAACCTATATTTACTGTTCATTTAAGGTTACCGGAAAACCGTTATCCATATTTTCATTTACATAATCGTTTGCAGATTGGCGTACTTAACACCACGAATTATACCATCTCGTCGCGCTAGCAAATATCCAAAGTGTACTATAACTGCTATAATGGCATAGTTAACGCCGCCAAATATTTCTACTGGTAGTAAATAATCCAGCTGGACGAGAACCGGCTTTAAATTAATCTGCATTTTAATTATTTTTCATTTTCAAGATATTAGTTATTCTGTTTTGGAAAAATGAATAATCGCTCATTCTAAACTCCTGTTGTCTAAGTGAACTTACTATTTGAAAATTGTCAACTTTGTGTAACACATTTTGAGTTACTTTTTTCATATAGTTTTTATTTTGGCGTAAAATGGGCATCATTCTAACTCATGTTTGTAAATTTCACGCGATTCTAGATACTTGGAGACGCTTTATTGCAAAGGAATGAATGATTTTATGCCAAATCTGGCAACCATTCGGTTTATTTTTTCAGTTTTTTATTAATATCTTCTAAAATAATTTCGAAATAATTTCGAATTCTCTAAAATAATTTTCGAAATTTAAATCAGCTTAGCAGGTTCCTCAGAATTTTTCGAATCTGTGAGCACCTTAGTCGAAACTCAAATCCCCACGGTTTAGGAGGAGATAAGCTGACAAGATTTGACAGCGGCCTTTACTTTTTTTTTAGAATAGAGGGATTCCCAAGTAAAGCCCAAGTAAGTAATAACAGAATTGGAGGGAGTATTAAATAGTAATTCCGTTCTTACAAATGTATATTGTTGTGGCAACACTTAAACTCTTAATTTTTATTTTTACTTGTGTGGCAACAGTTGTTCTTGTTCTTGTCATGTAGTGAGCATTCTAAGCATGTTGTGATTCAACTTGTTCCTGTTCCTAATAAAGCTAAAATACTAACTTTAATTTAGTATTCTAATAGTAACAAATGATTAAAGCTGTTCTGAACTAATACTATTTAGATATATGTAAAATACTCTCTCTCTCTCTATATATATATATATGTCGCGTACTTTTAGGTCGTATTTTTGGGACACATTTTTCAATAAAAGGGGTGAGAGATAAAATGACATAGTCATTAATATAATTAGCGCGTTAAAAAACTATTTCAATCTAAACTCTGATTTTGAATTAAAAGTTTTCATTATGTTCCTTGAGATTTGATCCCAGATCTTCTAAATCCATTCCTCCTTTCTTCTCCACAAACAAGAGATGCAGCCTTTGTTACCAGTTTCACACAGCGTTCACTTCCATGTATGTGGCATGGGGAGCTAGACAAATGAGTAAATTTCACTGAAAAAAATCTCCTTTGGCAGGAATATTTTTAAGTCTTCATCGGAGATGTCTTTCAAAATCGGAGGCTCTTACCGCTTGTTATTATTATTCCAAGAAATCTGGAGTGACTCCACTCGACTTTCCGAACACTTACGATTAAGATCATTACCAAGCATTTAAATAAATTTGAATCGATGAATCATTCAAATATATATACCAAATTGAAGCTCAATCGAATGCACCGTTTAAACGCTAGCGCAATTTCAAGAATTTCGTTCCATAGGCCGTAATGTAAAAGAAATCTTTGTCGTAGCCCTGTAGAAAAGCAATAAGTCCTATACACATCAAAATCAATACTGGTCTTACGATGGTGGTTTATAACATCTATACCTAATTTGAGCTCAATCGAATGCACTGTTTAAACGCTAGCGCACTTTCCAGAATTTTCCCCCATAGGCCATAATGTAAAAGAAATCTTGGTCGTATCCCTGTAGAAAAACTATAAGTCCTATACACACCCAAATCAATACCGGTTTTGCGACGGTGGTTTTTAACATATAGACCCAATTTGAGCTCAATCGCATGCCCCGTTCAGGAGCTATCGTGTTCACTCACATACACACAAACACACATACACACATACATACATACATCTAGTAAAAATAGCATAAATGAATTCAGAAGACCTCTAAACGTGTCAATACACCAAAATCTCGAATTCGAATTTTTTCATGATGACAATACTTTCCTTACATGGTACATGTTCGGAAAGTAAAAATTAAATCCGTACAATCAATTGCTTGCATTTTTATTATTGGCGCACGAAAATTTCTCGCAGATTGAAGTATTCTGATTCTCTTTTTTGGGCAGAAATAACCCAATGGTAAGCTAATTTTCGAATAGTATCTCTATCATCCTATACACTGCTGGTCAAAAGTATTGCAAGTTTGAGAAATGTAACCATCGTTTCAAGAATAAGCCCAGAAAAAATGGACAGGAAATTTTCCAGATTGAAATATTTTTGAGAATTTATGTAGTATAATTGGAAAGAATACATCTGAAAATTACCAAAAAAACAAAATGAGACCTTCCGGAACCCATAATTTTAGTTGTAACCCTGAAACTGCAAAGGAAATGTTGTAAAGCATTGTGGATTCCCTATCTGAAAGAGTGGCTGTTGTGATCCAAGTGAAGTCTGCTCAGCAACATAATAAAGGATCTTTAGTTCAATTGCATTTATTTATTATCCTCTTTTTGCAGAATAACTTGAAATTACTTCTCTATTTAATTTTATTCCGGCACGTCAAAATAGATTATGATTTCTATAATAGCCTATATATTTTTATGCTATTTTTTTTTTCAATAAATTAAATAATTATTTTTGTTCTATAACTTAATGCTATCTTGTCTTTGAAATCATTCCTTTAACATGTTGACATTAAAAAATATGAATTATATAGATTTTTAATTTTGACGGGGGAGAGGGGGCCTTAATCTTGAAAAGGGTTAGATTTCTGAAACTTGCAATACTTTTGGCCAGTAGTGTACTAGCTAGAAGAATTCTCTGTATGTGCAAAAAATCTGTTTCTTTGGATGATAGCTTCAACAGTTTTTTTAGGCGATCTGGCATATATCTTGAGTACAAAATTGGCTTCCACAGGTATCTAGAACCTTCAATGCACAGTGGCTTTCCTTTAATGTGGAACCACCCTGGACCATATACCTTCAGCTAACTAACTAAATGTAACAAGTTTTTGGAAGTCCCTTCAATTGCCGCATAGAGACGAAGAACTCATGTTAGCTTTTGTCATAGCCACCAGAAATCCACCACCAGTATTGGTTGAATAGCAGTTAAATCTTGACCTATTCTACGGAAGACACCGCTTTCAACCTATCCAACAAATATCGTTGATCTGTACTCAAAGTTCTCCTGTCGCGACATCTGGAAATGGATTTCCCTATAGAGTACATATGGCCAACCACCGGCCCGCGGGCCGGATGTGGCCCACTATGGCTTTTGATCCGGCCCGCGGAGCATATGAAAACCCCTTATGAAACCCATATAAACCATTCAAAATCCCATATAAATCCCAATTATATGGCCCGCGATTTCGCTACTATCTTAGAGATGGGCCCGCAACTTCTCAAAGGTTGCCCATACCTACTCTAGAGCAAGAGCCCGCAGCCGCCAGATCTTCGTCATAATATAAAAGCTGAAACTTTCTCTGCGCATATCCCCCCAACAGAGGTAGGAACCATCGGCCACTCTCAAGTTTGGAGGACCGTGGCTTTGGCAGGTAACAGGTGGCAAAGGTGTCTAAAATGGCAGAACATTTTCGTCATTTCATAAAGCTTAATTTTTTTTTATATGTTCTTCACAGTACTAGAAATCACTTGATCCCTTGCCAGACACTTTTCCATCGTGGCAAACCCCCGCCTGACAACCTCAAAGTCATAGAAAACGTCATTCTATTACGAGCGCGCTGCAGCATCGTATGAAAGTTCAGAAGTAGCAGTATAAAATGGGCTTGGCACTTTGTGACAGCTTGACGTACTTCCTCGCGGGAGTTTACGAACACAGCCGTTTTCCATGACTTTGAGGTTGTCTGGCGGGGGTTTGCCACGATGGAAAAGTGTCTGGCAAGGGATCCAGTGATTTCTAGTATTGCGAAGAAGAACCTTTAAAAAAATGAAGCTTTATGAAATGACGAAAATATTCTGTAATTTTATACATCTTTGCCACCCGTTACCTGCCAAAGCCACGGTCCTCCAAACTTTAGAGTGGCCGATGGTTCCTACCTCTGTTGGGGGGTATGCGCAGAGAAAGTTTCAGCTTTTATGCTATGACGAAGGTCTGGCGGTCGCTGGCTCTTAGACTACTCGATTTTGCAGAATTTAGTTACAGAAAGTGTATGGCAAGTTTGCAATAACTTGCTCATTGCCCCAGAAAATTCTATGGGGCCATGAAGTACAAGATCAGGCTAAACCAAAAGATGTGGTAAAAGAAGTTCGTTAAGATGCGGAATACAAATGAAATGCTGAAGGGCACGATTTAACTCAGCTTGTAGAAGACTTATTAGTACTTCTGCCTTTGTACCAGTATTGACGATTGTCTCATCGCATCCGATTGCTAAAAGGGAATCAGTTGATATACCTTTGTCATTAACCCTTTAACGCGCAGTGTTCCCGCTCTGGGAACACCCAACTCTCACGTTTTGACTGTTGCCAGTCACGAAGAATAGATTGGAGTTCTATAAAAAGAGTTGCGGGTGACACAGCTCCCCGAGAATCCTTCACTTTTTAACACGTCATTTCCCGTCAAGAAATGGTCACGGTTATTTTTAACACCACTGACATCTGCTGAAAAATCGAAGAATGCGAGAACAGCTGTATAGATTGCTCCATGCCGAAAAAAGGGCAGCCGTTGCCATCGCTCGACTTAAGTACCAGCAAGAGGGCGGACGATCGAAACGTTCATCGCGTGACGACAGCTAGCTGTCGTCCAAAAAGTGTTTCTAGATCTGTGGCCGGCGATGAACGTTTCGATCGTCCGCCCTCTTGCTGGTCGTTAAGTCGAACGATGGCAACGGCTGCCCTTTTTTCAGCATTGGGAAAGGGTTGCGCCTCAAAGGGTTACAAAAGTTAATATTCCATTCTTAATGTTAGTCGCAGATCCCGACGAAACAGTTAGATGCCCAAGGTAAATGCAACTTGGTTCTTGTATTAAAGAAAAAATATGTTCTTCTCTGATACAGGTGGATGTACGGCCGCACAGCCAGCCGTGTCGTAAAAACTTCTGTAGCTCTGTTGTGCCAGATAGGCTATTCGATCGACCGCCATGGTATGGGTTGTTAAATGGATCGATGGCAACGATTGCACTTTTTCAGCGTTGGGCTGCCAGTCCAGTGGGTCTTCTATATTGATGTGAAAATGCTTGCGCTTCAAAGGGTTAAGCGAGCCGTCTTATTCTTTTGTCGGGGAAAATAGAGTGACGTCACGCATGAGAAGCGCGGACGGAAGCTGGTTAGCACTTGTTTCGTGGCGAAGCTGGCGAGGGAAATGGCCTAATTTGTTAATTTTGTATTCGAATTTTCGGAGCGTCTATACGGAATGCTATAAAAAACCTTTTTTACTTTCCGAACATGTACCCTGTAAGGAAAGTATTGTCATCATGAAAAAATTCGACTTCGAGATTTGGGTGTATGGACACGTTTTGAGGGCTTCTGAATCCATTGATGCTATTTTTACGAGATGTATGTATGTATGTGTGTATGTGTGTGTGTGTGCATGTGTGTTTGTGTGTATGTGAGTGAACACGATAGCTCCTGAACGGAGCATTCGATTGAACTCAAATTGGATATATAGGTCATAAACCACCGTCGCAAGACCGGTATTGATTTGGGTGTGTATAGGACTTATAGTTTTTCTACAGGGCTACGACCAAGATTTCTTTTACATTATGGCCTATGAGGGGAATTTCTTGAAAGTGCGCTAGCGTTTAAACGGTAGATTCGATTGAGCTCAAATTGGGTATACATGTTATAAGCCACCGCTGCAAGACCGGTATTGATTTGGGTGTGTATAGGACTTATAGTTTTTCTACAGGGATACGACAAAGATTTCTTTTACATTATGGCCTATGGGGGGAATTTCTTGAAAGTGCGCTAGCGTTTAAACGGTCGATTCGATTGAGCTCAAATTGGGTATACATGTTATACACCACCGTTGCAAGACCGGTATTGATTTGGGTGTGTATAGGACTTATAGTTCTCCTAAAGGGCTGCGACAAAACTTTCTTTTATGTTATGGCATAATGGCATATGGGGGGAAATTCTTGAAAGTGCGCTAGCGTTTAAACGGTGCATTCTATTGAGTTTCAATTTGGTATATATGTTTTAATTATTCATGGATTAAAATTTATTTAAGTGCTTGGTAATGATCTTAATCGTAAGTGTTCGGAAAGTCGAGTGGAGTCACTCCAGATTTTTTTTTAATGGAAAAATATTTCTGGTCATTTGGAAAATCATGCCACCCAATCCACCAAGCCATTACACACATATTCACAAAATGGTTTTTTGGAGTGAGTGGGGGCCGCCTGAAGAGAATGTTTAAAAAAAATTTTTTTTTGAAAAATTCTCACCTGACCATTTAGCAACTTTTGCCATGTGGGCCGTCATTAAAATATTTTTTTTTTTCGATCCACCTTATATGTTTACTGTAGGATTTTATTATATAAGACTATCTGTAGATCAAACTTTGATCCAAAAATATAGCATTGGGATCGCCCTTCTTGTCCCATCGAGGGATACATACAACAGAAATTTGGTGCTACCATCTATTGAGATAACTTTCAACTAATTTATTAATTTCTAAAGCTTTCCCTTTTAATTGATAAATTTCCCTCGCAAAGAGTTAGTCGCTCTTAAAAATACTGGTGGGAAACGTGTCCCAGGAACAAAATTGTTTACAACCCTTTCCCAATGCTAAAAAAAGGGCAGCCGTTGCCACCGCTCGACTTAACGACCAGCAAGATGGCGGACGATCGAAACGTTCATCGCGTGCCACAGATCTAGAGACTCTTTTTTTGACGACAGCTGGCTGTGCCGCACAGACAGCTGTCGTCAAAAAAGGGTCTCTCGATCTGTGGCACGCGATGAGCGTTTCGATCGTCTGCCCTCTTGCTGGTCGTTAAGTCGAGCGATGGCAACGGCTGCCCTTTTTTCAGCATGGGGCAATCTATCCAGCTGTTCTTGCATTTTTCCATTTTTCAGCAGATGTTGTTAAAAAGAACCGTGACCATTTTTTGACGGGAAATGACGTGCTAAAAAGTAAAGGAGGAGCTATGTCACCCGCAACTATTTTTATAGAAATCCAGTCTATTCTTCGTGACTGGCAACGGTCGAAACGTCAGAGTTGGGTGTTCCCAGAGCGGGAACACTGCGCGCTAAAGGGTTGGAAAATCTGAGGAAAACTTTTCTTTTCTTTTTCTTGAGTACGTTAGATTTCCCACCGAAAATTTTCGATGACGCTGCAGTTATAATTGATAAATTGAATTATTTTACAATAGAATTTTTTTTTCGGGAGTTGAACCTGAACAATTCTAATTTCTTGCTGTAAAAAAAAGCACTCATTTGAACAGCATCGCATGATCAAGAGATGCTATCTGACATTTCTTGGGCATGAATCGAAAACTTATTTTATGAAACCTGTAAAATTCTAATCTAAAAGACTAAACATGTAATAGGAATAAATTAAATATAACTTTCTGATAAATACATATGTGGCAAGAACACTCGAGGCTATAATACGGACACCGAACGTAAATACCGAAAATTTTTATGGCCCAAAACTTTGCGCCTCCTCGTTTGAACTATAAAATTCTCGTGGTGAATCCATTAAAAATTTTTAAGTGGAAATAGAGAGGAACATGGGCGGCAGGATATTTCCTGGCGGGGGGGGGGGAAGACTACTTCAACGTATGGTTACCAAGTTGGAAAGAGCAAAAAAGCAAGGGAAAACACTGCATACATAAATCCAGGAGGGAGGGGGCATTGCCCCCCTTGCCCTATGCTGCCGGCGCCCACGGAGAGGAATGATGTGCTTGAATGGGCACACTGTGTATAAATGGATTAAGAAATAGGATCCAAAATTTGGTCAGACAATAACTGAACTCCATGGTTTATAACGGAGGCAATTTCATTCGTATAGTGGCAATCGCCGATGCGTAGTACTGCGCAGATGATGAAAATGGCAAATCAGCTGCGAACTTACTACTCAGCTGCGAAACAGTACTTTTTTTTTTTTCTGGGAATTCATAAACCCTTGACCACTGGCATTCGCGCAATTAGTTTTAGGCGTTCTTAAACTCTCAGTTTTTATACCTAAATCTATTAACCGTTGTTCTTAATTGTTTCTGGACATACGGCCGATTAGCTATGCGTGTGCTCTAGCCCTAGGGATGGGGTGCTGTCCGTGGCGGTCTTTCTAAGGGGTCCAAACCCGTATTTACGCCAACTTTCGGAGGAAACTACGGAAAACTCCGAACGGTTAGGTCGGCGGACGCGACCTGGTTTCGAAACAGGCACCTTTGTTCTTAAAGTTAACTGAGTGCAGTTACCTGCAAAACTAAGTTAACTGAGACAGGAGCCAGCGATTCAGTTTTCGATTGTTTGTTATTCGATTCGATTGTTTGTTATTCGATTGTTGTTCGATTGTCCACTTTAACCTATATAAATGCATGGGCGATTCATCTTCACCAACCACAAGTCCGTTTTGACTAGTTTTTTTTTTCTCCCCTTGGCATCTGTACGTACGTATATACATACCTCGCATACAATGCGGGAATTTTTCTTTTTAGGATTTGTTGTAAAATGTAGTTGTGCGCCTCCCTTTTTGGTTACGCCCTCGACTGAATAGTTTATTGACACGGCTACCCAAAATAATTTCAATGCATCAAGACCTATGGGCAGTAGGGTGGTCCAAAAAAGGCCTATTTTAACTATTTATTTTTTTTTCCAGTCTCACCCTCTAAATTTGTTCCTTTACAGTAGAAAACAATGTTGGAAAAGTTTGAATGAAAAAAAAAATATTTAAAGGTAGCTCAAGGCGGTTGAAGTTGCACAGTTGCATGTAAAATTGTGTTAATACTGATGATACCAAAATGACAGAATTTTAATATTAAATTAATCAATTAAATTTTCATTAATACAAATGCATACACATCTACACATATATGAAGTAAATACTAATTTTAATTTGAGTACATTTCAATTTGTCAAGTCCTTTTTTCTGCTATCAGAATAGACTTTTCGATGATCATCGACAACTTTCATCAAAACCTGAAATTGAGGTTCGCTTCGTGTAAGAAGTCCAGTATATTCTGTTACCAATGCAATACCTCTCTCAGTATGATCATTTACGACATTTATAGCCTGAACACATTTTAAGGCAGTGCAGTAATCGAAATCAGAGTTCCAGTGTTCAGGGTCTACTCGGAGGAATCCATGTGGTATATTCATTAGTTTGAGGAGCTCGAAAGACTGTTGGGTTACAAATTCCTCAAACTTCCTTTCATGGAAAGTTTCAAGGGAAACTGTTATCCTTTTCTTAGGATTCTTTGTGCCTCTTTTATCTTTTAGGGCTTCAACTACCCGTTTTTTTGTCGAAAGAGGTAACTGGCTGTCAGAAAGAGATGGTGCAGAAAAAACTTCGGGCAAATACCACAGATGCTTTGCAAACTTTTCTGATGTAGCTTTTGAAATTCCTTGATTAATCCTTGAATAGTCTAACAAACTATTCATCATTTGAAAATCATTGTATGGCGAGGTTTCAGTAACTGAAGCAGTCATCCACGCTTTAAAGTACACTCTGACTATAAAAACACAGACATCGCGTAGACCACATTCTTCCTTTTTTGTGAGTTGGAATTGGGATTTAAAGATATATATCTTCAAAGAATATATCACCTTAGACATCCAACGAGCATGGTGCATTGCTCCTGAATGCCTGAAACAAATTCCTCTGGCAGGTATCCCTCCAAGGAAAATAACAAGTTCTAGAAATTCTTGATAATCATAATTCTTGATAATGATTCTGGATAATGATTCTTGATAATGATTCCTGTTATAAGTGGTAATTCTTGTCTAGCAGCGAACTCTAAAATATCATCTTTTACATCTTGCACAAGGGATAAAATATTATCATCTTTCACGCCTGCTTCAAATTTGTCTCTATTTAGGAACTCCCACACATCTTGGAAACGTTTGAATAAAGGTACTTCTGAGCATGAAGAAGTTCCTAAAGCAATATGAAAAACTTTTCCAGTGATAAGCTCCATAATATGATGATGGCAGGTAAAAGAAAAGTTTCTTTCCCAACTTTTTCTCTAAAAGAACACAAGCACCTTTATTCTTTCCACAATTTGCGGAAGTTGTATCAAAGCTCATTCCAAGTACTTTGTCAGCAGTGTTCCATTCTTTCAGAGCTTCGTAAACTGCATGGGCTTGAGCTTCGCCTGTTCCTGAAGGAAGTTTAGCAACTGAGATTAACTGCAAAACCCAATTTCCAGACACTAAAATTGGCAGTCTGTCTGTTTTCTCTTTGGTAGTTGATGTTAGTTCTGGTAACGTTTTTCCATCCCAGTGTACAATCAGAGAAACATTAGTTTGTAGTTGTGATTTTACTTAGTTGACTTGTTCAATTCTATTTCTGATTCTTTGTCGGCGAATTGAACTTCTGCTTAGGCTGACATCTCTCACATCGGGAGTAATTCAGTTACCGGGTGTCGCCTATTTTTGGCGACTTTTTTTTCTCGCCAACACCCGCTACTTGGCGCTTTTTTTTTGTCGCCAAATTTTTCACGTGTGAAACACCATTTTAGAATACGATAAAATAATACATCATGTTGAGCACTGTCAGGAAATACAAATTACTTTAACACATTAAAATTCCACAGATATTCCACTTAAAAAAACAATAAAACAAAATACACCATCCATACTTAACACTAAAAATTGTCAGCAAATTCAGTAACAGGCAATTAAAAATGAGCAAACAGTAAACCACTTTTAACTAAAAAAATTTCAGAATATTAAGCAATCTAGTTCTACAGCTATGTAAACTATGCAACCAGTGGACCGTTTTTAACTAAAAAAACCTCAGTGGATTCAGCAACCTAGTTGTACAGCTATGTAAACTATGCAACCAGTGGACCGCTTTTAACTAAAAAAACCTCAGTGGATTCAGCAACCTAGTTGTACAGCTATGTAAACTCGGCAACCAGTGGTCCGTTTTTAACTAAAAAAAACCTCAGTGGATTCACCAACCTAGTTGTACAGCTATGTAAACTAGGCAACCAGTAAACCGTTTTTAACTAAAAGAACAACAGTGAATTAAGCAACCTACTCATACAGCTAATGTAAACTGGGCAAACACAGGCCTGTTTTCAACTCAAAACAACATCGGCGGATTAAATAACCTACTTATACACATTTACAATTCACATTGAAAACCTTAAGCAATTGCAAAAATTCTTTAAAAAAAACACTTACCTTTATCTAAAGAAACTCCTGAAAAATATCCAAAACGCACAACAGCTAATAACATAACACCAAAACGCTTTCTTTTACTAACTAACCACAAAACCAACATATACTAACCACACACCAAACACCAATAACACAAAACAAGAACTGACTCACCGATTTCAAATTTCCTCGTTTTAAAACCTCGGTTTACCGATTACAGTTAAATTGCCTTAACCAATCACAAAATCCCTTTACCAAACATCCTGGTATCGTTTAATGAACCCACCGAGCGTTTTTTCATCAAACTACAGCATCATCCAACACCTCAACTCAACCTACACAGGTTACAACAGACATCTGACTCTAAGGCTAAAGTAAACAAACTTTCGACCAAACTCCAAGCTTGGCGACACATCGGCGCTTGGCGAGGACACCCGGTAACCGAATTTCCCCCCTCACAACGGTACCCAAACTCTTGGCAGTTTCTGTGATCACAAACATAGTTTTTCTGTCAGATACTTTTGTCCTATCTAGAGCTGCTGTTAATTCTGGTGTTATAATGTTGTAACGTCCTTTTTTAACTTTTGGTGGACCAGGACCTTATGCTGCTCTGTCATCTCCAAACAATTCTATTGTCTTTTCAGTATCATTTTCATCTTCATCTGAGTTATTTATAAAATCTAATGCTGTTTCCTGCAAATTTTTCATGTTCTGTTATTTCTTGTTCAGAAGGCTTTTTTTTTTCATCAGCAAGTTTTTCTTTCTGAAAAAGATTTCTATCAGCACTAATCATTGATCCTCGTCTTCCATCTTCCTCCTGAGCTAGGGAAAGCAAGAAATCTCTATCTTCAGCTACTTTTATTATGTCAAATGCATTGGTATTGGCAATATCATATAAATTATTTAATTTTGAAGAGAATACATTCTCTTTGGTCTTTTGATTGGGTGTTTTACGTCCTTTGTTCTTCTTTAACAATCACCATTCTTCAAACAGTTTCTCGAATTTTGTTTGACAATGCTGTGGATCCAGCATGGGAATTGTGGCTTTCACCAAAACTTTGCGATCTCGGCTATTGTTGCCTTAGATGCTTCTTGCACTGAAGCTTTCAACTCAATATGGTGATGAAGAAAAAATTTCAATGTCATACCTATTGAAGGCAATTTGTTACCGCTAAGTTTATTCAGAGTATTTCCGAGAAGGTAAACTTCATTTTTAGATCTTGTTTCCATGTTTCTAACACAGAACAACCAAACAAAGAACAAAACTAAATAAACCTAAATCAGATGGTTGCAGTTACGGTTGCATGGTTACAGATTAAAGGGTTAGTTAAATCTAAAAGTACAGTTGTAGTAAAACTTAATAAAAGTAACTTTAAAAACACTAAATATTATAATTTAAAGACCAAAAAATAATTTACAACTACCACCAACTGAAAGCCCTACCCCCCCCCCCAAAAAAAAAAACTGTTCTTACTGTTCTCAAAGTCTGGTGCCGCCATCTATGAGAGTTAAGTGGAATACTGGAATATAACAGATATTACCTACTGTAAGTGCTAAAAATACTTTTAAACCAGGGGCGTAGCCACGGGGGGGTTAGGGGGGTCATAACCCCCCATGAGAAATTTTTGGCCATACAAAATGCATATTCTTCACTACATTATCACACACACGCATACATATATATGAGTTGTAGTAGTCGTAACCCCCCTTCAAGAAAAATTTCTGGCTACGCCCCTGTTTTAAACAAACTATTCATTTACAAATGATATAATTTTTTATGTAATATATATAAACAAGTTTTAAATACGTTAATTTTTTTTTTTTAATTTTGAGATGAAACATGTTTTTCTAAATAAGAAAAGCAAAAAACAACAAAATGATCTCAAAGTATGAAACTTTAGCTTCCTTGAGCTACCTCTAAATATTGTTTGTTAGTGATTAAATTTTGACATAATTACTCTTAGATATATTGAAACAAATTAGGAGGGTGAGAACCCTAATGGGCAGTCATTCTTTGAAGCCTATTTTGAAGATATTCTGCTAGTTTCAAAAGGAACAAAATGGATATGTTGCTAAGGATCAGAAAATGGAACTCTCCATGGAAAATAGTGTCTTTATCATTGATAGTTCTTCTACAGTTGGAATAAAAAGAAATTCCGACATATTACTGTCCATGTTAGTCTTGGAGACATATCCGTCCATTTCAAGCATGCAACCATTCCTACCAATAAGGTCCGACGACGGTCGTGTGATGCCCTCCGAAATTCCTCCAAAAGTCGACTAACATGCCGAATTTTGTCATACGTATGTATGTAACTCGCATTTCTCAAAAACAATTAGTCGTAGATACTTCAAAGTTTACATTAGGGATTGTGGTAATATCTAGTTGTGCACCCGCGCTTTGTTCCCGATCTACTGGATACTTTACCTGACAGGGCCACCCAAAAGAATTTCAATACATTAAGGCCCATGGACGCTTTCAGTATATTATGTCTGTAGTCAGTCATTGTTTGGGCCATGCTCAAAATCTGATCGACTGTCATAGACCTTGCCGAGCTTTGACGAACTATCGATACGTTTGGCGCCAAAAAATGATTCAGTTTTTCGCATAACTCTAAACATTTGAACGTAGAATGGTGATGTTTTGCATTTAGAACTATTGTAACATCTAATTGTGTATCTCGGTTTTGGTTGCAATCTTGATGGGTAATTAATTCACCCGCCACCAAGAATTTCAAAACATTAAGGTCTGCGGATACCTTCAATTCATTATAAGTCTCCATCATTATAAGTCTTCCATCACTACTTAGACTATGCCTTAAAACCTTGCACACTCTACGAAAAGAAAAACTGATAATTTTTTCTTACATCTGCGGATACGTACATGAATACGGAAGATATGTTGCCATGTAAAGGGAAACGGATACGAATAGGGATCGTTTTCTTCAGAAATTATTTTGAAAAATACAATATCTTGAAGCGATAATGTTATAAACAATGTGTGAAATATCTTTCCACAATGATCACTTGCAGATCCTTTGTAATGCATGGGTTAAAACAATAGTTGTAAAAATCAAATTTTAAAACAATTACAGAATTTTATGGGCACTAAATTATCGAATTGCTTCTGATAAACCAACTAGATTTCCAAAGCTACAGAGCCTCTTGTTAAATTTTATTTAAATTGAAAAAAATCTACACTATTAAACCTGTCATACACTTACAAATCTTTAATACGTTTCTTCATAGACTATACTAAACACAGCCATAAAGGATAAACCTATGCCAGTCGAAAAACTTCCAGACGAGTTGTTTGAAGGGAAAGCTGATGGTGCTCTTGTACTGTAACTTTTAAAATCAAAATTTTTGTGTGTAAATATGGCGTAACCAGGCGCGTCTCAGGAAAGAATTTGGCTCTGGGAAAAGTGAACTGTGGGAAAAGCCAACTCTTTCTGCTACCCGGTTACGCCAATAGTGAATGCATGCTAAAAACTTTAAATGACTAACAGAAATTTAAACGAGAGATTTTTTGGGGCTAGATAAGAAGATTCACTTAAAAATAATGGAGAGTAAAATTATTAAGATAAAATTTATGGTTAAATACAAAAAATTAATAACTGAATAGTTAGATTGTTTCAATTCATTCACTTATCCTGAACAGCCATTAACCCTTTGAGGCGCAACCCTTTCCCAATGCTGGAAAAAGGGCAGCCGTTGCCATCGATCGACTTAACTACCAGCAAGATGGCGGACGATAGAAACGTTCATCGCGTGCCACAGATCTAGAGACCTTTTTTGACGCAGCTGGCTGTGCGCGAGCACAGCCAGCTGTCGTCAAAAAAGGGCCTCTAGATCTGTGGCACGCGATGAACGTTTCGATCGTCCGCCATCTTGCTGGTAGTTAAGTCGATCGATGGCAACGGCTGCCCTTTTTCCAGCATTGGGCAATCTATCCAGCCGTTCTCGCGTTCTTTCATTTTTCAGCAGATGTCAGTGCTGTTGAAAATAATCGTGACCATTTTTTTACGGGAAATGACGTGCTAAAAAGTAAAGGATTCTCGTGGAGCTATGTCACCCGCCACTATTTTTATAGAAATCCAATCTATTCTTCGTGACCTTCAACAGTCAAAATGTCAACAGTTTGGTGGTCTCAGAGCGAAACCACTGCGCGTTAAAGGGTTAAAAGGATTCATCGAAGATAGGCTGAAAAGAAGCGAACCTGTATATTTTGCTGTGGGGTGTCTGAGGGATTTAGATATGGATACCAGTTATGTCTTTTTTCTCCAGATACCTAAAGATCTTTTTTTTATATCCGCTGAAATACCTCTTAACACTCGCCCCCCCCCAAAAAAAAGGAGGGGGGATCTGCATTTTCCTAGTTTCTAAATAAACGCCTTCGAAATTTCGCGTGGTTTCTTTAGATTACGCATGCAAGCAAAACACTGTGGTCCATTTTCACGTAAACCAATCGGAATTAAGACTTCGGGCTTTGGCATAGTATACAGCAGTGATCCCCAACCTCCGGGCCGCGGACCAGTACCGGTCCGTGGAAAATAGGGTACCGGGCCGCCCAAGGAACATGACATTATTTCCATTTTATTTGCTGTGGTGTATTTCTCTCTGTTTTGATCGAATTTGTGAGGTTTGTAATAATTTATGCCTTTGTAAATATATGCTTTGGTAAATGCATATGCTTTTGTAAATATATGCTTTGGTATGCAATTTATGCTTTGGTAAAAATCTTGTAACTGTTTTAAAATAAATTATTGTATATCAAACATTTTAAGATTATGAAATAAAATTTCAGTCATAAAAGTGATATAAATGCGCTTTCCCGAAATAAAGTAAAATAAATAAAACTAGTTGCGTGCCCGTTCTTCAAACGGTAGGAAACGGAAATTTTCCTCACATGTGTAATTCGAATTAATTCCAGGGATGTGGAATCTAGAAAAGCAAAAATATTTGACTCTTTACTTAAAGTTTGTGTCATATGTACTAACATGAGATCATTGCAATATAATGACACACACACACACACACAAAAAAAAAAAAAAAACTATGCAGCGTCATTCGCTATCCAAACAGTGAAAAGTTTGACCGTTTGCAGTGAACTTCTCACTTTCAAAATGTCTTATTTCCACATCATGAAGTTTTTTAGGTTCACGTTTTAGCGATAAATACCTCAGACACTACATAAAACGGACATTTTTTTAAAAATTTTAAATTACATCACCCTCTCTTGTAACCCTTTACAAAAAGAAAAGAGATAAGGCTGCGCTATTTATAGAGGCTTTAAAATTGTTTTTCTAGATTACGCAGTTTAATTTTTCTTTTCAAAGATAAATCAAGTATTTGTAAACAGAAATCGAGCCAAGCAAAGAAATCGTCTGCGTGAACATAAGAATATCTATGTACACAAAACGAAATCTTTTGGAATGGGAAACTTTTTTCACCTTTTCAAAAGAGCGCTCGTTGTAATTGCAACACAACTGACTTTGACTTCTAGTCGTACAATAACAACAGTATTTGGCGCATTTTGGCTTCAAATATAAGTCAATAAACAACAGATGTTCTAATTCGAATTTCGAAGGGATCCGTCCTGGCAAATGACCCTACAAAATTTGGTAGGCCTACGATTTGGCGGAATTCAACCAATTTAAATCCATTGACTTAATTTAGTGAAAATTCTGAATTTATACCGTCTTAAATCGCCTTGATAACTGCATTATTTATGCACGGAAAATTAAAATTCAACGCGGTATTTCGATAAAACATTGTTTTTAAAAATACGCTCTCATTAAATTGCTCCAAGCGCTAGAATCATGTTCTCAAAATCGCATATCAACCATTTTTTTTTTTCGCCAAATTAAAAAGTTGCACATTCCAAATCTTATTATTTTTTTTTTTAGTATAAAACATTTCATTCCTGCTCTGATTTCACATGCACACGATATTTTAATTAAAAAATAACCTTACAAATAATCTAAAAAAAATCGTTATTTTTTTATTTTTACTTCAAGAGTCTGAATCATTTAATAAACTTGCCAAATATGGCAACCTGCATATACTTAAATTCTCACTTTTTCCACAGAGGGGCTGCAACTGCGAAATGGCGAAGTGAAAAAATTAGCCTTTTGCGATAGGTTTTTTTTATCGATATCTCCTAAAATAATTCGAATTTCGAAAAAATTGCTTCGAGGTATGTCGGGACCCGTCCTGGAGAATGTCCATACAAAATTTGGTAGGTCTAGAATCACCTTTCTAGGAGCTAGGCGAGACACAGACAAACGGACTAACATGTTACAGTCTATATAGATGTGTTAATGTGTTTTATTCACCGTTAAATACGATGTACAAGATGCGAGAATATCAATGACCTTAAATTTTGTGGAATTCCCCTAGCTTAAATCAATTTACGTAATTTGTTGAAAATTATGATCGCATAAAATCGCGTTAATAACTGCATTATTTCAGTTCGAAA